>JAODOY010066340.1:0-16715 GCA_025399855.1 Forbesichthys papilliferus
ACCCGCACTACCCGTTTGGGCTTACCAGGTCTGTCCAGAGTCTTCCCCCACCCCTTGACCCAACTCACCACCAAATGGTGATCAGTTGACAGCTCTGCCCCTCTCTTTACCCGAGTGACTAAATATGGGCACCCAATATTCAATATATCAGTAAATATGAGAAATCATGTACCTTCTGTTTCAGCAATTTTTGTTTCTACCCTCACCTATGGTCATGAAGGGTGGGTCATGACCGAAAGTACTAGATCACGGGTACAAGCGGAAGCGGTACTGGCTGGCAGGAGTCTCCCTTAGAGATAGGGTGAGAAGCTCTACTATCCATTAAGAACTCGGAGTAGAGCTGCTACTCCTTTGCATCAAAAGGAGCCAGTTGAGGTGGTACGGGGATCTAGCAAGGATGCCCCCTGGGTGCCTCCCTAGGGAGGTGTTCCAGGCTTGTCCGGCTGGGAGGAGGCCTCGGGACCATGTGGAGAGATTATATCTCCACACTGGCCTGGGAACGCCTAGGGATCCCCAGTCAGAGCTTGCTAATGTGGCTCGGGAAAGGGAAGTTTGGGGTCCCCTGCTGGAGCTGCTGCCCCCGCGACCTGACTCTGGATAAGCAGGAGAAGATGAATGGATGAATGGACATACATATAAATTCACCAGAATGCAGGATATTAAGTGTTTGGCTCTTACTGTAATATGTACTGAGGGAGGACTACCATACCCCCTACCTCCTCTATGTTCAAAGGAAAGCTATGCCCATGACAAAATTATTACCTTTTCCTTTTTATGAGTGATAGATGATGATTCATTTAATGGCCCAGATACAAATAGACTTTTCAGTGCTATAATACTTAATAATCATTTCAGTGGTTCTGAAATTCAAGGTTGGGATCCCCTGGATATAAGATTTAATAAAATGTTTAACATTATTTGTTTTATTATCATAAATCCAGTTTTATTATGCATTTATTATTTTTGGTGGTTTATGACTTACCCCATGGCAATTGCACTTCTGTTAACTACTTGTATCAAAGTTGTTCCATGTGAGTACTGAGAGGGGTGTTGGGTCAGTCTATCATTACATCACACCATCGTGTCCCTTCACAGTTACCTCGAACATGGACTCACTGACCCCACCCATGTATCCCTCTAGTCTAAACCATCTATCTGGTCTAGATTGACCAGGTGTCACCAACCATTTTGGAGCTGAGAGCTACTTCAAGGGTACTGAGTAATATGATGGGCTACTTGTTTGAAACGTCCTGAATAAGAAAGTTAAACGAATCACCTTTAATGATAATATTATTAATAAATATTCATATATTCGAAGCGATATGATCGCATGTTAGGCTAGGCTACTGATAAGGATTCCTCACAATAATAACAACACAGATGCAACATTATTTCTGTTATTAAATCTTAATCTTTTCGTTTGAACATTTGAAAGTCAACATGATCATCATATCTGTTATTTGTGTGTAGGTCTACTGCTGTCACGCCGGCGTCCCGTGGCGGGGCCGCGCCCTCCAGTCTGGCGCGCGCTGTCCCCGGAGTACTGACAGCCGATCTGCGACAGGTGGCAATCAGGGCCTCCACACCTGTTCCTCGTCCCATGATTGCTCCCCTGTCCTTATATACTGTGCTTTTGCTTTTACCCATTGTGGGTTATTATTATTCGTGTGGATTAGGATGGACCCAGCGGGGAGCGGCGATGGTGGAAAGGACCGGCTGTCTGCGTTGGAGGCGGGATACCGGTCCATGGAGGTGAGTGTGTCACGGCTTCACGAGGTCGTCCAACACCTCATGGCCGCACGCACTCCCCTCCCAGCCGAAGGGGCTTCTGTCCCTGCGGGGACAGAGGCGTCTGGGTCATCGGCTAGCGTACTGGAGACCCGTCGCTCCCCGGTGAGTGAAGTCAGGGGGGCCGCTCTGTAAAAATACGACGGTAATCCGGAGTGGTGTAGGGAGTTTCTTCTCCAGTTCGGGCTGTACCTGTGTGCAGGGAAACTGACGGACAGGGAGAAGATTTCCCTACTAAGTTAGCCTCACTGGGCGCGCCCTCTCCTGGGTGACTGCGGTGTGGGAGAGCCAGGACACCGTCATGCGGTCTTACCCAGACTTCCTAGCCCGGTTTCGGTTGGTGTTCGACCATCCGGAAGGAGTGAGAGAAGCCGGGGAAAGGCTCCTCCGCCTCCAGCAGGGAGGGGGCTCCGCCGCGGAGTATACCCTGTGTTTTGGGGGATCTGCCGCTGGATGCGTACATCGCCAGAGCGATCGCGATAGACGGGCAGCTCCGCGAGCGTGACCGACTAGGTCGGCTTACACCGAACCGGAACCCACGGAGCTGGGAGGCGTGAGGCTCTCTGCGGAAGAACAGGAACGCCGGAGTCGTCTGGGCTTGTGCAGTTACTGTGGAGAGGGGGGGAACCTCCGCGAGGACTGCCCACACACCAAGCCACGTGCTGCTAAGGGGGTGAGTTCCGTGCGGACCCAACCGAGAATGGTGGGGGCGCTCAAGGGCCATAACATAGGCAACTCTTTCTGTTGCTCGGTTGTGGTTTCCAGTTGTACTCACTCCCATGTAACATCAGCCCTGATAGACTCCGGTGCCGCAGGGAGCTTTATCGCCCAGGCACTGGTGTCCACACTGCAGTTGCCAACACGCAGGTTGGGGTCCCCGATTTTCATCAGGGCGCTAGACGGCCGGCCCGTTGGCAACGGCACCATCACCCACGCCACCAGGCCGCTCTCCCTGACCATGAACGGTTGCCACCGGGAGAGACTGGAGCTCCTGGTGCTGTCATCGTCCTTCCATCCGATCATCCTGGGTCTCCCTTGGCTAAAACGGCATGACCCACAGATCTCCTGGAGAAGAGGGGAGATCCAGGGATGGTCGGGGGCATGCTGGAAGACCTGTTTCCAGCTGCAATGCGAGACCACCTCCGTGGAGAGCCTGCAGAGCGCCCTCCAGCCCAACATCCCCGCCGAATACCGGGACCTGGCGGACGTGTTCAACGTGGACAGAGCGAAGTGTCTCCCACCCCATCGCTCCTGGGACTGCGCCATAGAGCTGGAGGCCGGTGCCTCGCCCCCGCAAAACAAGATCTACCTGCTCTCGGTGGCGGAGACCAAAGCGATGGAGGACTACGTAGCCAAGGTGCTCGAGCAGGGACTGATCAGCCACTCCACCTCTCCAGCGTCCTCAAGCTTTTTCTTCGCCAGGAAAAAGGACGGGGGGCTCCGTCCATGTATCGACTTCCGGGGACTAAACACTGTTATATATGTAGTGTTATATTATGTGTAATTCATCTGGTTAACACTGGTTGGCACTGTGGCTGGAGGGAACTGTCTGTACGTGTGAATGGCAGAGTTAAGTAAAGTAATACACTGGTTAAATCGAAGTAATGTGTTTCAGAGTCTCTCTTTAGGTGTGTGTCCTTAATGTAGTTGCCCATAAAGAGGGTGAACATAACAAACACCATAACCACCAAGTACAGGTACCCCATGCCCCTCATCCCGTCCGCCATCGAGCAGCTAAGCGGGGCAAGGCACTTCACCAAGCTGGACCTCCGGAGTGCCTACAACCTCATCCGAGTCCGGGAGGGAGACGAGTGGAAGACAGCCTTCAGCACCACGTCGGGCCACTAGGAGTATCTGGTGATGCCTTTTGGATTGGCCAAGCCCCGGCCGTCTTCCAGTCGTTCATGGAGGAGGTGTTCCGAGACATGTTGGGGAGGTACGTAGTGATCTACATCGATGAATTCCTGATCTACTCCTTAATGGTCTCAGAGCACGTGGCCCACGTGCGTGCTGTACTCCATTGTCTGCGGCAGCACAGCCTGTTCCACCAAGCCGCCGTCTCCTTCCTGGGCTACCAAATCACTCCGGAGGGGGCCAGCATGGAAGAGTTCAAGGTGAAGGCACGCCAGCATGAGGGGGACCTCGTCCCTCCGGTCGTTGCCTCCGTGATTCCTCCGTCCTGCGTGGTGGGTCCCGTCGATTGGGACGTCGACACAGAGATCCGGAGGGCAAGCCAACGGGACCCGCCGCCAGCAAACTGCCCACCGGAGAGGACCTACGTTCCCCAGAGAGTGCGGAGCCGGTTGGTGACCTGGGCTCACCAGACACCAGCCACTGGACATCCGGGGGTGGACCGGTCGGCAGAGATACTTCGGGCGAAGTACTGGTGGCCTGGGATGGAAAGGACTGTGCACGACCACGTGCGGTCGTGCCGCACATGTGCACAGTCCAAGGCGCCTCGGCACGCACCTGCGGCCCTCCTCCACCCTCTGCCGGTGCCTTAGCGGCCTTGGAGTCACATAGCGGTGGACTTCCTAACCGACCTACCTGCGTCGGAGGGGCATACGGTCATCTTGGTGGTGGTCGACCGCTTCTTCAAGATGGTCCGCTATGTTCCTCTGACCAGACTGCCCACCGCCCTACAGGTCGCTGATGTGCTGTTCCAGCAGGTCTTCCGGCTCTACGGCCCTCCGGAGGACATCGTCTTCGGCCGCGGCCCCCAATTCACATCAAGGGTCTGGAAGGCCTTTATGACTCGTCTCGGGGTCGCGGTCAGCCTCACGTCCGGTTACCACCCTCAGGCCAACGGGCAGGCGGAGCGGGCGAATCAAGAACTGTGCCGTTTCCTTCGGGCGTATTGTGCGGACAGCCCCTACGACTGGTCAACGTTTCTCCCCTGGGCCGAATATGCCCAGAACTCGTTGTGCCAGTCTTCCACAGGGCGGAGCCCGTTCCAGGTGGTCCTCAGACGCCAACCACCCCTCTGCCCCTGGACGGAGACTCCGCCCAGCGACGTTCCAGCAGTGGAGGACTGGTGTCATCGGGCCGGGGAGGTGTGGACCGCCACGAGGGTCCGCCTCCAACAGGCAGCTGCCCGGCAGAAGACTCAGGCAGATCGACGGCGGTCCGCAGCCCAGGTCTACAGCCCAGAGGATCGAGTGTGGCTGTCCGCACGGGACCTGCCGCTCCGCTTGCCCTGCAAGAAGCTCGCACCCCGGTATGTGGGGCCATTCAGGGTCCTCCGGAGGGTCAACGACGTGACTGTCACTTTGGAGCTCCCACCACCTTACCATGGCCTTCACCCCACATACCACGTCTCTCTCCTCAGAACGGTGGTCCCCGGTCCGCTAGGGGGTGGTGATCCGGCTGCTGCTCCTCCGGTGCCAATTGACCTGGTGGACTGGGTGGGTTACGGTCCCGAGGAGCGGAGTTGGGTGAGGGTGGTTGACATTGATCGAGCCCTCACCCGGGATTTCCACGCTCGCCGGCCTGATTTGCCTGGGCCCCGCCCTCGGGGCCGCCCAGCACGTTGGGGTCCTGGCGCGTCGGGAGCCGCGCCCAGGTGAAGGGGTACTGTCACGCCGGTGTCCTGTGGCAGGGCACGCCGTCCCCGGAGTACTGACAGCCGATCTGCGACAGGTGGCAATCAGGGCCCCCACACCTGTTCCTCGTCCCGTGATTGCTCCCCTGTCCTTATATACTGTGCTTTTGCTTTCACCCATTGCGGGTTATTGTTTGTAAACCATCATTAAAACCTGTTATTATTTTCTTACCTCCGTTCTCACGCCGTTTATGTTACAACTGCATCTTTCTTGACAGTTTTGTATGAATGAGCACTTTTGTTGATTAATTTTAGTCTAAATCACACCTGCTAGGCCTATAGTTTTGTACAAATTATCACTTCTGCAACATATTTTATGAAATCATTAAATGCAGGGTCAGTTCTCGAGAACGCTTGCTAACTTCAAAGGTCAAATCAAATTCCCTCTACCGCGTTGCCCCACACATTGCAATACATTTTGAAGCAAAGCAGCATTGTTGTAGGCTAGTGAGCGGTGTTCGTCACTTTATGTTCCTATTTACGGAGCAAGGACTGTGTAGGCTATAAGTATGTAGACTACCATATTTTTTTTAGCATGCAGAGAGATCTGTAAAATAGAAAAATGCGATGAGGTATTTGTTGAATTTGACAAAACGTGTATTACCTTATAATAGCCGACTAGGCCTACCTTTAAGTGTCACATCTTAAAATCATGTGCCGCTTCCGTCAAACACCATTCGGATGACCATTCGGTAGCCTACTGCTGCTGGATTGGATAGGCTACCACCTGCATGTATAACCAGATCCCGGTTCAGCTGCTCTGTCAAATTCCCAGACATAGCCGACACTCTTCCAAATATCGTAGGCTACTTGCCCCCATTTGGACATCAGAGAGATGTGTCTAAATTGCGCCACTTTGCTGTCGCCACAGTCAGACAAATGAGAGAGGCCTACTTTATTTAAATTCAATATTGTCATTTCAAATCTATATCAATGCAAGTGTTATTGATTAAAAAAAACAGCAACACAATAGTGCAATTTTTAGAACATGGTCTGCGTGCAACTTTCGTCGTCCATGCGGGTGACCAGGTGCCCGCGGGCAACGTGTTGGCTACCCCTGGCTTATAAAACACTGTGGGAGTACAAAATCAATCTCCCTCTCTTGCATTTACATTTGATTTAAATTCAGTTGCGCTTTATCAACATGAATCTTCTAATTAAACAATGCTGCCAGAGCATTTCACCAAAATGAAACAGAAAAATTCCTAATTAGCATTGCGATCCTTCACCATCTCTCTCATTCACTCTCAATCAGCACAATGATGTGCAGGTTAACCACACACATAGCTTCAAGCCCTATTAGGAGGGGTCTCGTTTGTGCCCCCCTGCTCTACAATAAAACACTGCTTTGAGCTGCAGGTTAAACGTACCAGTTGGTCCCCACTGACATTAATAATTCACTGTTTTGATGATATACATTCCCCAGGTGATATGATAATATGTAAGGCTATGCCCATTAGTGAGAATCTTTCCATTTATTTTATACCATCTAGTGTCTGTGGCATTTACAAAAGCATCTGTGTATGTCATGAACTGTGTTATAATGATGGAAGACATGGTCTGTTGCATATTGCAACTTTAAAAGTGTATCACTCACAGTGGACATTAAGCAGTGGTCCAGGTTTTCATCAGAGAAGAGCACCCCATCTTTAATGAAAACAGCACTGGCTCTCAGAATGAAGGAGGAAAATAGGTTGATGTGAATGTAGTTCCTGGTGCAATGGAACTTCCTGTTGGGAAGAGGAGACTTCCTGAGTGATGCCATTCTCTGAAAGGAAATGTATACATGTACATCTCGAATACATGAGATGTTTGTGATTTAACAGGCTAAACATTGTACTTCACCATAACAAGGACAGGTTTCACATTCTAAATAGAGTCCTATGGATTCTTACAGGTTTCTCCTGCTTATAAAAAACACTTATATTTAAATGTAGAATAATGAGGATTTCAACTACTCAAGATGTTCACAATGTTAACTTATAATGGAATATGACACACTGACCTTGTCTGTATGCATATACAGCAGTGGTCCCCAATCCTGGTTCCAGAGGGCCACAGTCCTGCATGTTTTAGATGACTCCCTGCTCCAACACACTTGATTCAAATAAATAGTTCGATATATTGACCCATTCATGTAAATCAGGTGTGTTGGAGCAGGAAGACATCTAAAACATGTTGGGCACCGGCCCTCTAGGACCAGGATTGGGGAACCCTGATATACAGTATCAATGCATAACATTCTCCTTATTATCATGTCAGGATCCTTTAGAATCTAAAAAGAAACAGATCATTGCCCAATGATACTGTACAGTACTCAACTTTCCAACGGTACCTTCTATACATTTCTCTGCTAAATGTTACCTGAATACAGTGAAGACAATAATAGCAGATATGAGCGAGATAAGCGAGGAGGCATAGCCAGCTGTGTACACCTGTTTGATGTTGGAGAAGTACGTCGTCTGTAAAGGGAGAACAAGGGACAACAATTTCCAACTGAAGCTAAACTGTATAGATGGAAATATTTCCTATTGCATCTTCACAAAGCGGCACCTCCATAATCATTGTTAATTTGAGAGATTGTTGAATAGAGGATAACAGAATATTGAAATTCTGGAAAGCTTTTGTTTTCATCTGTTGGGAGACATGTAACTCTATGCAGTGTGGCTGTGTGTGGCAAGGCAATAATAGACACACAGCAATGTAATAAGGTAAGGGAAGTAGGACAAAATGATCCTCTCAACCAGAGTGCTGACATGGGAATCCACTGTATGTGACTCTCACCGATAAGCTCCTCTATTTCTCTGCCTTTTTTTGCCTTGCCCATTATTTTCTCCACACAAGTTCTGAAATAGTATTGTGTGTTGTTATACTCGGTCTCCTCCAGGACAGCATTGCAGCATGAGCACTGCATGCCTTAACACTAGAACTACTGGAATTCTATAACTACTATACTGGCAATAAGCGGTCATTCTGATCGCTCAAACATAGTTTTCATATAATTTAAATAATCAATATAATAAAAAATATATTAACAAATTCTAAGAATTCTAAGTAAAAATAATTATTTAAATAAAATAACAATGTTAAAATAAAATATACACGCATTTAGGAAAGGTCAGGGTCCTATCGTTACAAGGGATTTATTTCAAAATAGCTATTGCATTGCAAAATTAGTTTAACTATATATAGGTTATATATACAGTATATATATATCTACACATACATACTGTACATACTGTACACACTACATATGCGTCAATCTTTGCAATGAATTAGTAATGTTTAAAAAACGCTTAAAACATATTAACGCAATTGACACAGCAGTTTTTCTCTCACTCTCTTTTTTTCAAGATTCCTGATGACGCTTTGGACTTAACGGCAGTGGAGGCCTACTATATAGCCAGGTATTATTGACCCGACTAGCGAGGTTATAGGATAGAATGTTGTACCGTAATGGATTCTGTCTCTGTGTGCACGCTAGTGTGCCACCCGTCTGCCATCGTGAATGTGGTCTCGACTCTCAATGTGTTACTTTCCAGACTTCTGCCAGTCAAAACAAACATCTCCCACACTAACATTGATCAAACTATCCCTCCTTTCCGTATCTCTCTCTCCCGCTACACTAGCTGGCCTCAGCCACACCATCCACATATAATTATAAATAATTATTGCCGCATCATGTGCAGACTTTTCCATCCCACATCACTACGTGACGATGTCACAGTTATCCTAGCTCTCTCCCTATATACCTGCAGCAGAATAACACCTGCTTGTATTGTGTACTGTTTCTACTTCCATTATCTTTATGGAATGAAGCTATAAGTGGTCTCCTCTTTAGTGTTTAAAATTGTTGGTGGTTTAAAATGTGTCTATGATATTTTAAACATCAATATAGCAGCAAACAATGCCTAGGCTATTTTCAGGCTGGAGCAGTGGCGCATGACCATATGGGCCTGGGTTCAAATCTGCCCTGATGTATTTTTCCGATCCTTCCCCTGTATCTCTCTCCCATTTTCTTCCGCTCTCTATACTGTCGTTCATAAAATAATAAAAAAGTGTGATTAATGGCGATTAATCACAGCAATTTGCATGATTCATTTGTATTTTATTTTAACAGGGGGATCAGAGAGTGTGTGCCATTTATAGCAGTATCGCACTTCTCAGCCTCCCTGGTAAAGTATACTCTAAAGTGCTGGAAAGGAAGGTTCAGCCAATAGTCGAACCTCATATTGAAGAAGAACAATACAGTTTCTGTCTTGGTCGTGGAACAACGGACTAGCTCTTCACTCTTGCAAGCATCCCAGAAGTGGGCCTGCAGTATGCCCTTCCGGTCTATATGTGTTCTGTGGATATGGAGAAGGTGTATGACTGGGTTCTTGTTCGCAAGTGAGGGGACATTGGAGCGGGAGATTGGCCGGAGAATCGGAGCAGTGGGAGCGGTATTGCAATCACTTTACCGCACCATTGTGACAAAAAGAGCTGAACTGGAAGACAAAGCTCTCGATCTTCTGGGCAATTGTTGTTCCTACCCTCACCTATGGTCATGAAGGGTGGGTCATGAGCGAAAAAACTAGATCACGGGTACAAGCGCCGAAATGGGTTTTCTCAGGAGGGTGGCTGGCGTCTCTCATAGAGATAGGGTGAGAACCTTGGCCATCCGTGAGGAACTCCTTCGCGTTGAAAGGAGCCAGTTGAGGTGGTACAGACATCTGGTAAGGATGCCCACCTGGGCGCCTCCCATGGGAGGTGTTCCAGGCACATCCAGCTAGGAGGAGGTCTCGAGTAAGACCAAGGACCAGGTGGAGAGATTATATCTCCACACTGGCCTGGGAACGCCTCTGGATCCCCCAGTCAGAGCTGGTTAATGTGGCTTGGGAAAGAGAAGTTAGGGGTCCCCTGCTGGAGCTGCTGCCCCCCGACCAAACCACGGATAAGCGGATGGATGGATGTATTTGTTTATTTTTTATTTTTTATAGACGTTCAGCCCTAATATAAATATATCTACACATAAAATATATATATATTAATACAATAAAGCGGAAACACGGTCCAAATTATTTGGACCGTGTTTCCGCTTTATTTGTACTTTTACTACTCTTTCAGAATTGGTGTGTAACTGCAACATAGTAATGCAGCAAGTTGAAAGCATGAGATATGCATACAGTATATGTCCTCAAATCAAAGATAAGACATGCAGTACATGTTTTCCAATGAAACATGAGACATGCAGTACCTCTAACTCTGCCTCCGTGTCTTCAGGGACCTCGCAGGCGTCCTCGTAGCCAGGGTAGATCTCTGTCCATCCATGTTCTGTGCAGTTCCTGTATATGTAAGCTAACAAAGTGAGCACACA
This sequence comes from Forbesichthys papilliferus, assembly GCA_025399855.1. Taxonomy (NCBI): domain Eukaryota; kingdom Metazoa; phylum Chordata; class Actinopteri; order Percopsiformes; family Amblyopsidae; genus Forbesichthys; species Forbesichthys papilliferus. Next base: position 10,746 of record JAODOY010066340.1, read on the forward strand.
AACAACATGAAACAGAAGAACCAGACATCTAGGGGAGCTGTACAGAGCATAAAACCATGTGAAGACAGAGTTGGCATTTCATTATTTCACCATGAAAAGATGTTTTTGTGAAAACTGAGTAACAGTGTTCCCTGACTGGAGACATAGATGTTGTCGGTGCTCTTGACCTCTGCTCTTCTTATAGTCCTTTGGCACAGAAGCATATTCAACTCCTGTTGACTCTCTAAATGTACAATAAGTCCTTTTCTAGTTTTCCGCTAAATGCAGTATATTGATTTACTATGGGTTATTTTTTTAACAGGTGCAAAAGTTGTATTGCTCATGTTCAGCAAGGTTTACTGGTAATGAGATATGTTAATATCAACATTGATTAATATTATGCCACTGGTGTGCACACGTAGACATGCAAACCCAGGCCTCTTTTAAAAACGATACATGCACGATCACAAGTTAATTCTGTCCTGAGCTGCACAAGGATGTGGGCGATAGTAGCCATACAGTTGTCTTACTGATGTACTTTTACATACTAATTACTCAGCCTTGAAATACAGATAGATCTACTGCAGTAAAATGTGTTATTGCTGTATGGATCTGTGTCTGTTACATATTGTAGTGTAGTAGGCAATTATATTCTCCCCACAGGAGCATCCAAGCAGCCTCCAAGCAGGCCTCCAGGAGACCCTCTTCATAACCAAGCCACTTTTGTGTCTACACCAAATGTTGTGCCTCCCAATCCACATTGTCACCACCATCACATTCAGATTGAAGATGACTTACAAGAATAGCTGCACATTTAGGCCATAACTGATGAAAACATTGATCAAATCTATTGGAGAATGAGACATTTTGAATGCCTCTAAATGATTCTTCTTCTAGTGAAATAGAAAACGGGTATATCTAAAGGATCTCATTGCAACATAACTAAAAAGATATGCTATCATAAAAGTTAGCATGTGTTGCTTTATGACAAAACCTATTAAACTAATACAAGGACAATGACAAGCCATTGTGTTGGTTACTAAAAGCTCTGGGCCTGTGTAAAAATATCTAACTGTCTAGCAACTTGTATGAATTAAAATCCTGAGCGGAGCATCAACCAGTCTCCCACCATGCCCTGGAGCTGGAGCACCACCACAACCGTAATGCATGTGAGGTCACAGGGTTCACCCTGTGTGTAGGCTATTTAAGTGTGGGTTTGTTATTATACAGTAAATACAGTGCATGTGTATACATGTCAGAAGTTGTGAGATGAAACGTTGTCAGTGAATAACAGCTGTTTGAATAACAACAAGTTGTGTGATATTATTCACTGACAACAATTCATCTCACATACTGTATGTGCATATCAAACTAAGATTGTTGACGATATCACAGCACATATCGGCTGTACAGAGCTGCCGTATCTCTTTCCCCACATTAGCCATTGTTGGCATGTAGATCCTGCCGTCCTGAGGCTACCACCTTTTTAAGTGAGCGCTTACAATGCCAGCTAGTGCTCAGTAGAAGCACTGAGGTGCGGGCAACAGGGAAGGTGTGAGCAGCACTAGCACCATGGCTAATGAGCAGCGCCAATTCCTAACGCGTGTTACTGGCTTCTAAAGTGAACTCTTTGATTTTCCAATATTTCTTTATTTCACAGCATGTGACCATGTGTTTGGCAGACTACAGCTAAGCTAACCAGGGAGCTACTTTCCCTAATCAGGAGTCCTTGGTAGAGGGCTCCAAGCACTCGCAGAATGTAGTTATGGGAGCGATAAGGTCACACTATACACCTCTTCGTCCTCCCACACACACACAGAGCCTCTTTATACATGTGTTTGCCTTTCCTCTCTATATCTTATTGGTTTTAAATATTATTTTTACAGCCCACCCACCCTGCTAAAGCTGCTATAGGTGCTATTATCACCCTTTCCTATAGCCTACCACACTAGGTTGGACTTTTTCATATGGTTTTTAAAGTGCATGTTTGTGACACCAGGAGATTGTCATGTGTGACATTCCCCCACACACCCACAAACAATAATTATCTTTATCTTATCTTTAGGTGTCCATCATCACATACAGTCACAATAAGCTGCTTAATGCTGCATAGCAAGCCATTAGCACGAGTGTGTTCTTCATGTGCCCAGCTGGACTAGGCAGGGCTGGAGAAAGTGGGGTTGTGTAGGGGACCGGGGTTAGTTGTCACACGGGTTGGTTGTCACAGAGCTTATTACAGCCAAACTAGGGGGCGCTGTGTAACATGTTTCTTATCAAATGTGTGACCTCTTTGTATGAGATAATTTATTTTGTCAGTATGTATAGAGAGCTAACTATCTTGGCCTAAAGGAATCATTTCAAAATGTAATGGGTAAGTGTTTCTCTATTTAGTAACATTTGTTTAAGAATGGAAGGGAATAGCTATAGTTTCGATATATTTTTCAGATGCTAGGTCAAATCATGTTGTTAGCTAAACATTTATCTCAAGAGTTCAGATGGGGCTGGTTGTCACACTGGTATGGGGCTTGGTTGTCACACTGTGACAGCCAACCCTATAGTATATCAATGGAATCTTTTTAAAGTATGGTAACCCTTTGCTTAATTTTTGTTGGCAGAAAAATTCTGAGAAAAATTGTTTAAAAGAAAGACCAAGAGGGGAGATACCATCTGATGTAATTCTGAAGGCAGACAGGTGACAGGAGACAGGTGGCACTGCATGGGAAGGATAGTCTAGTGGTCTGGGTGTTGTCCACCAACCTAGAAGGTTGTGGGTTTGAGCCCAGGTATTGACCTACCTATAAGTATTCTTGCGCAAGATGCCCTAGTAGGGGACACTCCTCCCTATGGTCTAAAGACCTTATTTGGATGGGATGTTAAACAGGTCACTTTAGTGGTCACTAAAAATACCATGGCATGTATCCTAAGGGTAGGGGTGTAAACATGTGGTGTCCTGGCCAAGTTTTTTGTAAAATAAAGAGAACAGAAAGCTGCAGAGAATATTCAGTCAGGTTTTAGGGTATGTCAAATTTGACTAAGATTATACAAGATTACCTTACTAATTATTCACAAACAAATACAATATTCACAAACCTATACAATCAAATACTTTACAAATGTTTTGTTACATTTTATAGTTCATGTTTTATAAGGTTCTCTTGACTAATTATATGCCTGCCTCTCTGTGGATTAACTATAAATTAACATCCGATTAAACCCAATAGGGTATAAAAACATAGTGTAGGAACTTTATAGATTAACACATTACAAATTGTGTTAACAACATTTTAAAAATGTTTTATCTCTAATTAAAAAGAAAATCTTAATTTATTGTGACACATCTCACTAGCATACACAGTGACAACCAACCCCACCCCATGTGACAACCACACTTTCTCAGAGTGTATTTTATGGCTTATTACTTCACGATAAAACATATTACACTGATATGAACAATATACATTTAAACCCAAGACCTTAAGCTTTGGACCAATACTGATATTATTCTTTTGTAATTTACTGGTGCTGAGAAATACTGGGGTACAAGGGTAAAAAGTGTGACAACCATCCCCGGTCTCGCCTACATGAAACATCCAAGAGGACACAAGACAAAGTCAAAGTAACTGATGGGGAAAAACATGAACCAAGCTGTGTCAACTCTCCACTAAAACCATAACACTGGTCCCAAGAGATAGCAAGGCTTATATATAACTTGGCTACGGTGTTTCTTCTACTGCAAACACACAATGCACCGAGGTCTGTTAAACAAGAGCATATACACATGCCTTCACAGAGACTCCTACTTAGACATCAATCAAGTTTCGAGAATATTGTCCTCAATGTGTTGAGAATGCCAGTATGTAACATGATATGACATAATATGACAGGCAGTGCTATCGTGAGCTGGATACCTTTACCTTGATTACTGACAAAGAGTTGTGAGACGTTGGCACAGGAGACGCTGACGACTTCCCCGACGTTGGCACGGTGCCAGCAACGAATTCCATCCCATTCGGTCCGACAGCCTGCCATTACATAGATACAGTATGTCAGTAGTACGTTTGTATAGTGAAGTTTCACTAGTGCTGCAGCATTCTATGACATTTACATAAATACATGGTAGTTTTGCTGCTTCAGTGTACTGAGATTGTATAATTCAGATAATGGATCATTCAGAGTCCTGGAATATAGGGCTCTTATTGGCCCACACACAACTATTGGTTTCAAGTGATCTATATTACTTACCATATACTGTATATATCGTTGAGAGACCTAAATGTACCATCCTACAACATACAGTCATATAAAAAAAGGTGCACACAACATGTGAGTTAGCATGGGTAAGATGGCCACATTTAAACTAAGTACTTGTGGACACAGGTGCAAATAAGGCTTGGTCCTACTCTCACAGCGAACTAGCTTGCTCTGCAGGCTGCTACTTGTCAAGGGATGTATGGGGGAGCATTGTAATGAGAGCCCCATTTCTCTATCCAGCACTGGAGACATCAAAGAGCCCATGCTCAGTGTCAGTTAACACAGCAGCATGGAGATTGCAAAGCCCTTCTCATTCATAGTAAAACACATGTGACTACCTCTAGAGGTTTCCCAGTCAATGTTAGACCCCAGTACTTTCCACAGCATGACTCTGAACCTTCAGCTCTTGTCATATGTCACACTTGCTGATGGCAAGATGGAAAACATCCCCAACCTATGTGACGATTAGTTGCGTGTGAGCATAGCAGACTAGTAGGTCCAGAAGTCCAGAACACACTTATTTTGCATGCAGGCTATTTGTGGCAGAGACAAATACTGTAAAGAGTATGGAGAGATATCTTCACCAGTGGCTGCCATAATATCTTTCATTATTGGTGCATTGCTCTTTGTTAGCTCCATCAGGACACTTTGATGTGATTGATAAATAGCCCAAACTTCAACTGAAGGTTCCACAGAGAGATAATTCTTACCTCATAGGGTTTCTTTACTTGTCACTCCTCAGGCAAGGGTCATGAGTATGAAAAGACAAAGGCTGTGTTCTTGCCAAGTGTCCTTCTGACAATGGTCTTGCAAGAACGTGAGGACAGATGTAGATTGAGATGCATATTCTTGGATATCCTTCTTGGCTATTGCTCAATACCATGGGCTCAGGGATGACAACACTGGTACCGGTATTATCAGTTCAAAATTGTATACGCGTTTGAATGCTTGAAAGCCGGCAAGGTATCAATGCTGTCCCGGTCGGTTAGCGGGACCTCACATCTACAAAATTGTAGCAAATTTTAAGATAGACTCTATCTTGATAAATCTACCACAGTATACAATATATTGCATATGATCAATGCTCACTGGCAGCCAGGAGGTTGATAGGATAGGCTGGCTATGCTTGCACTCACCAAAGCCATTCGATGAGGACTCTGACTAATGTCGGTGCATATGCACCAAACAGCAGTTCTGATTATTTGGCCTTCTTAGAGACCCTGAATAGAGTCCTGTAATAGGCAAAATGGCCTCTGTAACCCCTATAGTTTTGAAATGACACTCGATAATGTATGGTATGCTTTTCTAAGGATGAAATCTGAGCCAGGGGCTTAGGGCTGAAGAGGTTTTAATAATGATTAAAGTGATATACAGTATATTAAGTATATTAATTAATAGGGGTGGGACAAAATATGTTAATATATCGAAGCCCTTCCTTTTGCGATGGAATATTGATAGGCTGCCGCCAAGTGTCAATAAATTATTAAAACATACACTACCATTCAAAAGTTTGGGGTCACCCAGACAATTTCATGTTTTATATGAAAACTCACACATTCTTTCCTCAAATGAGTTGCAAAATGAATAAAGAAAATATAGTCAAGACATTGACGAGGTTAGAAATAATGATTTTTATTTGAAATAATAATTTTGTCCTTCAAATTTTGCTTTCGTCAAAGAATCCTCCATTTGCAGCAATTACAGCCTTGCAGACCTTTGGCATTCTAGCTGTCAATTTGT
>JAODOY010066351.1:0-16714 GCA_025399855.1 Forbesichthys papilliferus
GCACTTTGTGTTACATGAATTTGTATGAAAAGTGCTATATAAATAAAGATTGATTGATTGATTGATTGATTGATAGTTGTATGGTTAAATAGTAAACGTAACTATCCACATTAATCACAAGCTGGTCATCCTATGGTGATAAAGTGGATGCTTTCTAAGTATGAATACTTACATAGTGCACCCGTCCTGCTGAATCTCTGCCTAATATTATTTACAGTCGGGACATTTTCAACGTCAGTTGGTTTGATGTATTATGAAATTTAAATCGTAGCCAACATATGATGGAAACATCAATAATACATTTTCAGCAATATCAAATATTTTTGTTTGTATTCTATTCTGTCCTACCCCCTTGTGGAGGCATTTGGGAAATGCAGCTTGGTGTAAACAAGCACTGTCCATCCATTGATGTAATACATAATTGTGCTCTATAGTTTAATTACTGCAAGTCACAATACAAAAATACACAAAATGAAGCAACATTCTATTACTGCAATACAGTACTGTAAAAGTGATTTACAGTACAAGATATCAGCTCAAAATATCAACCAACCAAGACTTTACAGTAAATTGTACTCTAGCTACTTATAAACACTTCTAAATAGAACTATATGGTTAAAACAAGTAAATTTCGATTTTCTGTAAACGCTTGTGCAACGGACACTAGTGTATTCAGTCCAAACAGCCCTCCAAGGTAACCAATACTGTAAGGCTCTTCAACTCCGGTCCTGGAGGGCCGCACCTTGCATGTTTTAGATCTCTCCCTGCTCAAGGAAAGGACGGAAACAAGGAAAATGTGGACTGGAAACAAGGTAAATGTGGAAAACATGGACAATAACAATACTAACAGGCTATATACTGTATTGTGCAGTGCTCTGTGTGTATAGTAACATATACTGTATACTATACACACTGTATATATATTTACATAAATATTGATGTATTATCAATATAATGTGCTTAGACACAAGGCACCTGCAAACAATTTAGTAGCAATGCATGTATAAAACTGATATGTATAAATGAGATTACTGTATTTGACAAATGCAAAACACATAAAATTCCAAGGAAAGCAGTGGCAGGTCTTGTCCATGGTGCTGATGTGTGTGTGTGTGTGCCAGAGAGAGAGAGAGAATGTCACAACCTGGCTCGTCGGTGTGACAAAACAGCATGTGGAAGTTTAAACAAGGCGTAATTAATTAAATATAATCAAATAATAGCAACTCCAAACCTTAAAACAGTGAGGTATGTTGGTCAGTAATCAGTAATGTGGGTGAATGGCAGTTTGATGTGCATGTTACACAGCGATAAAAGGGAACAGAAGGACCAGTGGAGCTTCTAAATCAGCCTCCTGCCTCCAATGCTTCCCAGTGTTGAATGGCATTCCTGCTCTGCCAGGTCATATTGGCCCAGTTCTATGGCTAAACGACTTGCGATATCAATGGGACCCCGACTAGCGTTTGAGTGTGTCGTTGCAGTAGACTAGTGCGCATTGCAGCTGATCAAAGGCCACCCAGTGCCGTTCATGACGTTGTTCAGCGACCGGCAGGGGAGCCCCTCCCATCTTGGGGCCCCAGGCATCTTGCGACACCTAGTTACATGTAATCAGTTACTTGTAACTAATTCCATGTAATCTATTACAGTTACCTGCTAAAATAGTGTAGTCAGATTACAGGTATTTGTAAAAGTGATGATTACTTCTAGGGTTCTCAAATTTAAACAGGAAGTTTGCTGAATAAAAATGCATAAAACGATCAGCTGTTCTCTTAATATTTAATTAAAAATCTATAATTTAAATTAAATCCTACTTTAATCTGATCCCCTTTGCCACATAAACAGTCATGAAAAAAGAAAGATTTGGCGCTGCCAACGCAGTAAATTGCTTTGGATGGCATGTCAAAGAACAATGTTGAGGCATGAAGTAATGTAAAAGTAATAGAAAGTAATCGGATTATGTTACTACATTTAAGTAATCCAAAAAATACATTACTGATTACAATTTTAGTCTGGTAACTAGTAACTGTAACCGATTACATTTAAAAAGTAACCTAACCAACCCTGCCCATACAGTTCACATACAGTAGTGAGTAGTTGTGTAATGTAAAATTAATCTATATTTGGTGTTAGCATGCTTTATTTGATAGGGCACATCGAGATGCACTAGCCCTGACATCTAAAATAAAGATGTTAAAAGTATCAAAACATGCTCCCCTTCAATATAAATAAAACAAACATGTAAATAAACAAAAAAATACATAAATACATGTAATAATTGTGATATACTGTGAGAGAATCAGGGAATAACATCTTTGTGGGATTTTCAGTTGCCTGATCTGGAAATGCATATCACGGGTTTCCCTTTTCTATTTCTTGATCGGGTATATTGATAGACTCTGTTCTGCTATCAGTTATCTCTACGGTATAGCATCGTTTGACAAAGTAGCATAACTCGGCAGCGCACAGCATCTCATTGAGGCAGACTGTCAGACGCGAGAAGTGTGCTGCGCTGGCGCTCTGGCTCCCGTACTGTGAAGTTATTTGGCTGTTCAGCATGCTGATACATACTATCCTCCCCGTAGGTGTTTGAAGACGACGCGAGAATTTAAGATGAAAGTTGTTGACAGCGACCAGCGACTGTAGGATGCGTCCTTTTGTCAGGCTTTTGAGTACATGTAGTAATGGAGAAAGCCGTCAAGGTCAGCGTAGGCACTCGCGTATAAACACACATGAATAAGCACGGGCACAAGTGCTGACACTGACACTCATCTGACACTTGGCAGGTTCTGGCAGCATGTTGCAGCTCCCCTTAGCAGATGCGGATGCAGGCTCCGACACCACCTGCTTGTCATCGAGTCTGACAAGGAGCCCACGACTCCTGTAAACTCCTCGACGAATGCATTCAAACCGCAGGGAAGGGCGGGTGGGATTCTTGACACCAGCTATATGCTTCGCCGTGGTTATAAACTAAAAATAAAATCCACTCAAAAAACTCTTGCCAGGAAATGTAGCTTTTCAGTCAGGTAGCAGAAGCAACGTAAATTGCAAACAGTGAAATGTAATTGTGTAAATAAAAACGCAAGTTTTACCATTTTATTTAACATAAGTTATAACTGCTAAGTGCATATGCTAACCCGCATGCGTCCCCATGCATCGGGGTCAACGCTGCAAGCTTATTTTGCCATGGGTCAAAAAACAAAGAAACCAGTTGCATTTTAGGCATTTCCTTATAATAATTCCATTGATCTGTTTTGTGTCTATGCAGGTTTGGGCTCCATGAGAAGGAACATGTCGGTCAGCGGCTTCAGGAATGCATCTACACTCTATTTTCTCTCCACGAGGCCCGCACTTGTCCTGTCAAACAACAGATTGTCAAAATACAGTCAATAATGATTTCATATTCTGACATAATACTATCACAACATGTGGGCAAACAGCCTGTGAAGCCATATATCATTATATAGGCTATACAGTGATTTTATTTAAGTAACCCCCCCCCCACTCTCTTTCTCTCTCTCTTTATTTCAGGTGCATGGACTTCGTGTTGGGATCCAGGGCGAAATCACCTGATGCAAGTGGACAGGTGTGTTTACGGAACCTTCTGGCTCGTGTTGCAGTGTGTGTCATCAGGTGTACAGTAGAAGGATGAAATTATACCGTGTAACGCCTTTGCTCTCGCTATAGCAGTTAAAGGTGTAGTCAGCTATAGCGAGCAAAACGTAAGCTAAATACGCTTTTTGTCGAATTCAACAAATATCTCCTCGCATTTCGCTATCTTACCGTTCTCCGTGCACGATACTGCTGGCTCCGTAAATAGGAACATAAACAAAGTGGCGAACACTGCTCGTGTCAACAAATCCGTAGCACTACGCTTTGCTTCACAATGCATTTCGATGTGCGAGGCGCCGCAGCGGTTTTGATTTGAGCTCGAATTTATCAAGAATGACCCTGCCTTTAAGTGACGGACAGAGGAGCAAACACAGGCTCATTTTACTTGGCCAATGCAAAAACAACCGCCACCACTGAGGCTTGCTCATATTCAGTGAGCTGTGTGTTCAGATCCTCCAGTCAGCGTGCGCCTGTCTGTGCACGAGCACAGCGCTGCTGCAGTGCACGGCTTAAGACTTAATGGTGGAGTCAGTGATGCCGAATAAAGGCCGTTGATATATTTGAACTCGACCAAAACATGAAAGGACGTTGAGGAGATATTGTCTGAATTTGACAAGAAGTGTAGACTATACAGCCACGTTTCAGCCTCACCGCAAGACAAACACAGTTGCTAATGGCCTATACCGGGCTGCTTACATACCTGGCTGCACATTAGCATATAAAGACATGCAACGCTGCGCTGACGATGATTCTGCCACCAGTGTGGTTGCCCTCTCTACGCTGTGATTCCATACCGTGTCCCTAAACAACACAGACATGCTTAGCAGCTTATTATAGCACTACACAAACATAAAGTAAGATGTCACATTGCTCTGCGTGCCGCCACAAGAACGCCGGAGCGACATGAATCAGGTGGGGGACTGTCTTTTCCCCAGCTACCGTGCGTCTGCTCTGCGTTTTTGAATGGAACATTTGTGAGCGTGTAATGTTTACGAAGCGTCCCCGGTGAATTGGCGTGGAGACAGCCCTGAGGCATGATTTATTCTCTCATTACTACAAAGCTGCTCTCTAGATAATTTCAGAGGACTTGCATGATCCTGCACGCGTTCAGTTTGGCTTGAAGAGGGCGATGCCACGAGAGGAACTGCAAGACAGCTGGTCTATGTTCGATGTGTGCGTGTGTGGGTTTGGGTGGGGAAAATAGGCTTCGCATTGATTTGTGTGTTTTGGTGAAGAAGGGATGTACTTTTTTCACACAGTCAAAACTAGATCTCATCTTAGGCGTACTTGCAGGTAAAGGTGCTTTTATTGTCACATACACATGTAGAGAAATTCATCCTCTGCATTTAACCCATCCCTCAAGAGAGCAGTGGGCCGCTGTGCAGCGCCCAGGGACCGACTCCTGATTGGAGCCAGTGTAACTGGTCACATGGAGAATTAACCTAGCATGTTTTTTGGTTAGGACACGACACATGTTTATACACCTGTGCTTAATATCGGCCTGTCATCATTAGTCCTAATAAAACAACACTGTCTATGGCCTCAATCTGCTCACGTCAGAAATTAGAGGCCGTTAATAATCAGCCACATCGCCACCAGTGTCATTAGACATATTCCAGTCAGGAACAGGATGAGCTGGCTTTTTTTCACTCCGTTGCCCCTCCCCTCCGGGCAAACGGCAGTGTGATTTATGTCCGCGGCCGAGGCGTTTGATTGCCTCTGCGTCTGCCGCGGCGCAATCAGGAAATGAAACTCGCAGCGAAAATCCAATAAGGTGCACGGAGCGCGCCGAAGTCGTCTTCATAATCGGAGCTATTTACTGACTGATATAGCTGAGCAGCGCCCTGACACCACGTCCTTTCCCTGCCGTTTCTCTCTCTCTCTCTCTGATGAATCAGGCCTTCTCCCTGTTATTACCCACCCCCCCCACCCCAAAACACACACCCCTCCTTGAAACGTGTCTGTTTGCGGCAGGAGTAGTTTGGAATAATGGTTCAATCGTATAGTTTTTAGCGGCGCACCGTAGATTTGAGTTAATTCATTTGTGTGCCTTGTGAAATAAAAGCCCCGACCTTTCGTGAAAATATGAAGCAACCCAATTCCCAGGGTGGTAATTGCATAAATTGGAACAATAAATATGGAGGAACGCATGGGGGGGGTATGAGTTTATTTGATATTATCTCAACTAGCAGTCAGGCTTAGATTGGATTTGTTTGTTTTTTTAATTCCACACACTCCGCTATAGCCTTTATGACTAATGGACTGTGTGTATGGCTGTGAAATCTATAGCCTGGATCTCAAGTGAACATCGGTGCTTGTGTGCGAGTACGTGTGTGTTTGTGTGTGTATGTGTGTAGTTGGGGAAATAGAGTTTTAACTATGGGGTGGCCAGGGTGTGGCCAAGGCTATTTCAGACCATGACAGACAACTAGTGTGTAACCCTAACCTGGCATCTAAGGAGCGTGAATAAATAGCAAGCCTTTCTGATTCACTGATTAGGTTGTCTCAACAAAGATTTTATAATTTTAGAAAGATGGAGCATTGTCAAACCGCCAGCGTTAGCCAATACAATGTTGATATCAGATATCAGGGGCCAGCAGTGCCACCTCTGACGCCCCAGTGTATGTGTGTGTGTGGAGAGAGCTCCTGTCAGGTCTGCTTAAAACAAAACGCCCATATTGTTGTAGGAGAGACATGAATATGCATAATGTTTCACCACAGCAACAAGATGCATTGATTGACTGATTACATGAATACTTTATTGACTCTACATGATGAGCGACCACCAAGGGATGAGGCAGACCGGTGGGGTTGCTGTAGACTTTCACCACGGCGTTAGTTTGTTTTGAAAAGTAATGGAGATGGGTTCAGCTTTCAGCGGGCCACATGCTGACATGGGGGAGGGGGGGGGGAACCCAGGCCCAGGGTCAAGGGTCAAGGAATAGTTTGTCACTTTAGATAGTATTTGTGAGTCACATAAAAGTTTGTTATTTTCACCTCTCTATCTTTATTTTACTCGAAAATTATTCAACTTTGTCTATACTTACACCTATACCTACAACGCTACGGTAAAAGTTAAGAAATGTGTGGGGCTGTGGAGTTTCTGTGGGTAGAGACGTTGTCCTCTGTACAGGGGCTTGCTTCTTGATTTTGAAGCGAGCAGATAACGATGATTGCCAGGTGAAACTTAAAATGTACATTTGCAGTTATATTATTTAGCCGATGCTTTAATCCAAAGCGACTGACAATGACATGCCAACAGATGAACAGGCAAGTGTTATATTCTGCTTGAAACAACTGGAATCATCAGGCAAACACACATTACCAATATTCCTCATAGATAATGCTAATATCATAACGAATTGCTTTATTTCGAAGAACGGGAAAATACATTCTAATAGAATAGTAATCGAAAACAGTGTTACTGGATGTCGTACACCACAGTGTATTACGACTAGAAACATAGTGATTTGCTGTGTGTGTGTGTGTGTGTGTGGGGGGGGGGGGGAGTCTTTTGGTTGTCTTCCACTATAGCCTACATTGATATAATGGCTTCTAAATGCATTATCATCGTGTTTCATGTCTCTGATATCAGCAGCCTCTCTGCTTCAATCAGGTTAATATTTAACTTAACTCACTGTTTGTTTTTAAACAGGTATTTTTTTGTGTTTTATTATTATGTAATGGATGGTAAAATGGTGTATAGTTTTGTTTGAAACACATTTTGATTCCTCCATGCTCTGACTTACTTTCAAACTCAGTTCAAATCCATACAAAAAATTAATTGAATTACAACATTGGATTTATTTATACATATACTGTACACCCTTATTTATAAGCCCCGATTTTCTTTTCATCATTTTTTCATGCACAGAGAACGGACAGTGAGCAAAAAGGATATATTTTGTGAATTTGACAAAAAAGTGTATTATCTTACAATTAATTGGCTTGAAATAGCTGACTGCACCTTTAAAAGGGGTCAACTGCAGGTCACACGCAGTAGCATTTCATTTGGAAAAGATCTGCAATAAGACAAGTGATGCGTTAAATCATTGATGAGGGGTGATTTACAAGGCGTTGGCGGGAATACCACAAATAGTTGTCTTCGAAGCACGGTCGGTGCATGCTAGCGCTCAAGTGGGTGTTTTATGGAACAAGCTAATGCACTCTGTTGTCTTCAGGGATGGAAAAGCTGGCAGACATCAGCCAAGTCATCGGAGGACCTGTGTATGTTGTGTGTGTGTGTGTGCGTGCGTGCGTGCATGTTAGATACTGGTGAGAGTTTCATTATAGAGCAGTTGGCAGCAGTAGATTTATCGGAGGGTGACCCATTCTCCCTATGCCTCTCGCTATTCAGGATTAGACAGTAAAAGATATACTGTGCTGTTACACAGTACGCATCCCATTCACATGCATGCCAACCTGCTGCACTGTTTTCAATAAGTGGTTACGACAGTACATCCCTAACCCCAATCCCCCCCACAAACCCCCGAGCCAGCCCACCCCCCCTTCCCCCGAAATCTCACATTTATCCGAAAACATAATTGCCCTTCCTTTTATGTGAAGCACCCATTCCTTTTACCATGATTACGTTTGAAAATGTAATTCTACTAAGTATCTGGGAATAGTAACCTGACACGCCAGAGGAAATGTAGTCACAAGTCCATCTGGGGAGCCGTACATTGAAACTGTTTGTGAATGGCTGCACTTTCCAAAACATACTTGGCAATTGATTGGATGAACCATCTGGTCGTTTTTGTGACCTATAGCTATCAACACAACGCTGATTGGAAAGTTGATTTACTACTCGGACACATTCAAAATGATTCCCAGGCTTTCCAGACTTATTCTCACGGAGAAATATAATTGAAGCTATGGGAATAGGTCCAGGAGGTGCAAAACATCCCAATAGCACTGGGAGCGTTTGCTCAGAAGTAGGCCTATACGTATGTTAACTATATTATAAAGGTACTACTACTACAAAGGTAATGTATGTAATGCACAATGCCCGCGAAGCCCAGAGGGAGACGTCTGCGGAAGACTGGAGGAGATACTGTAGGTGTTATGGACCTGGGCTGTCCTGCCCTAGTCTAGTCATAATAATAATAAAATACATTAAAAAAAAATAAAAATAAAAATAATAATGATACTACTTGATTTATATAGCACATTTCATAAAGAAGTGCAATTTAAAGTGCTTTACAGAGAGGGAATACATGTACAGTTGTGCTTCCCATAAACAAATACAAAAGTACAGAAAAACAATAAAAATGATTATAGGAATCAGATTTTTTTTTTAAATTAAAAAAAATTAAAACAGGTGCATAAAGGAATACAATAAAGATACATAACATGATACTGAAATGACAAATGTTAATAAAAAAGGTTAAAGGAATCAGATGAAAGAAATATAAGATACATTAAAACCGTATCCTTTTTGTTGCTATGGCAGAACGTCAGCACAATGCGTTTAGCGCCATGCTAATCGTATGACGCGCGCCAGCCTGGAACCAATAATCATTTAAAAGAAAAACGTTTGCTTGTTTCTTAGCTAGGGTATATGGTTGCCATGGCCAGTGGGCTGGGTTGTCTGTTTGTCTGTCTGTCCTTCACTCTGTCAGACCTGAAGGCCTTAATTAGTGGGCCACAGTTTGATGCCTTGGAGGCAAGCAACCTGTGCGTACGAGCAGGCAGCACCTGACCCTGATTGTCTGAGAGGACATCTCTACCGTCAATATCGCTTTCTGGTCTTGGCGGTTGTTGCCAATCAGGAACCTCTTATGCTGAGAAATTAATCCCAACACCGATGTGCCAAAGTCTGCAGTTCCTAGAATGGCCACTTGAGGCAGGTTCCAAAAGCTAGTAAATCCCCATAGACTTCCCGCCCCCATGTTGTTCAACTTTACCGCAGACATAAACATGTTTACAGCCTGGTACAAAGAACCATTTTGGTCAGTTCATGACAACTGCATGGGTGGTGAATGATTATTTTTATAACATTAGTATATTAAAATAAATGAAGGCACACATTTATCCCATTAATATGGATCACAGGGAGTTACAGCAGAGTCAGGCACTGCCAAGATGGTGATGGCCAGAACCAACACTGTTTGAGCTTCCAGCCCGTTCTTCAGAAAACCTATGGGTGACATCATGGAGGGTTTGTCCATTTATTTATAAAATGTGGCTGTGACAGCTGGTCTCTCTCTCTCTCTCTCTCTCTCTCTCTCTCTCTCTCTCTCTATCTCTCCCTCTCTCTCTCTAAGATGCTGAAAATGACCAATACAAGCATCCATGTTAAAATAGATGAAAGCAAGTAGTAACAGCAGATGGCGCCAGTGAGTTGCACCTGGTTTGATGTTAAACTGCATGCTGTACGTTGCCGCAGCTAATTTGATGAATTGCCCTTGTAATATTTTAGTGATTCAGTGATTCAAGCCATTAAGCACCTTTTGTAAAGATAACTAGTGGAAATGACACCCTTCCTCTTCCATCAGGCGATAATTGTTATCATGGCGGGGCGCTCAGACAAAGCTAATTGAATCTTGACTTAATGATAATCAATTCATAGGTATAGATGCTTCGTCTTTTCAGTCACATTAGTTATGTGCGTAATTGGTCTTCTAAAAACCTGGTGATTATTTCCTCATTAATGTCCTGCAAGTCATAGTTAATTGCCGCCGTGTGAAGTTAGCAACTAGCAACGTCTCTGTCTCTGTCTCTCAAGGTCTCTGTCCTGGCCGGTCTGTAGCCAAGCCAAGTGGCAAAATGTGGCTTATAGTAAATTAGCTTTTAGAATGAGCTATTAGAACCTGTCATTGCCGCAGCGTATAGCCGGCATCCAATTTTTGCATCCTATTGTGAGTGTGCGCTTTCAACCAGGCTCTAGAGTACACAGCCTGGTTCGGTGTGTGTAAATATATTTACTGCGAGCATTAGGAAAAGCTGCATTCACAGTGATGTGCTGTCAGTATATACAGTACACGAATGCCTGTTTTATAAGGCAGGGGTCCATTCATTCTTAAATTGAACAGTGTGACATTTCAGCTCAATGACAAACACCATTGCAATGTGCAATTAAACTGCAGATATGCGATTTGAATACTATACTAGACAGGAGCTTTAACCAAACAGTGTTAGCTGTCTGATGATTGTGAAATAAGCCAAACTGCTTTATTGTAATTGACTCACACTTTCAACAAGTCGACCAGTTGGTCCAAATGGAGCCCTTTTTACTGCAGTTTAATTGGTTTTGTGTTGCGTTGCTTTGCTTTCTCTCTGTTTCCCAGTATGCCAAAACAGAGAAATGCTGGGACATTGCAGAGGACATGAAACTGCAGTGTAAACACTTCTAAAATCATCACTGGTCCTACGGTAGTAAATTAAAGGAGATAAGCGGTTGACAAGATGCAGGGTTTTATTTTTGAAGCCACAAAACCCAGTTGTTCTACTCATCTTAGCCTTATTTTATTGTGTTTTCTTCCGTATTGTCTACTTAACAGTAGGGGAGGAAATAAGGACTTCTGGACTGTCTAGTTAACAACCTAAAATTAAAATGTTGGAAGTCACCTTAACAGTGTTTTCTGTAAAACTGTTATTTCGCATACAGTGAATGCACATTTAGTCTGTCAAGCTGAGCAATCTCACAGCAGGATGGCAGTGAATTGTGCCCCTCATCTTCAGTAGCTGGTCAACGCAGAGAGCTTTCAGTGTACACACAACATAGTCCAGTGCTCGCTGCTGCTCTTGAAAAAGAGTCCCACCGCCTGGGACACACGTCATGCGATAAATCCAACTGATATACGGGAATGCAGACATATCTATCTGTTCAGGGATATCTGTGGAGTCTTTTTGTGACTGTTGCATTGATTCGCATTTACGCTATAGGCTTTGCAAATGTTGTTGTTTTTCTGTGTGTGTATTTTTGTTTAGCATTGCCAGGCAGGAATGCTCTGCCAAGCTTGCAAGCCATTTTCACCCCAATTATGTGCTTTTTCGAGTCCACGCCACCATCTGACTATTGGTGGTGCACACTGGAGCTGGGTGGGGTGGGGGGGGCTAAATCATTCTGTTTTCATACTTAATGTCACCATCATCACATCGACTGTCGACCACCACATCAATGTGCTAATGTGTGATTTATCAAATTATCTTTGCATTTCATTAGTTGATAAAATACAACAGGCCTACTGCAGCCTAACATGCAGTGTTGAAGGGCAGGACATGGCAGTAAGACATCATGAGCATGTTTACTAAAGTAGAAACAGGAAGCTAGCATACACGGAACTACGTACAGGTTGACATAATCCCAACACTACACCTGAGGATATAAGGTCCCTGCTATGCTGGTCACCAGCATAAGTTATGTTTTGCATGCTGGTTTTCTGGTACCCCGGCACTAACCAATATGAACCAGCCTGGATCAGCAGTAACCAGTATGAACCAGCCTGGCTAGCATGGAATTCATGCTGGTTTATGTTGGATCTTTTAGCAGGGTTGTATACTAAGTTGTGCCATTGACATTAATACAAAACGTCTGAATACAAAGTAAGCGTTTACTTAGTTAATCTATACAGACTATAAGGTAGCCTCTGCCACTATCTATCTGGAGAAACACTGGATATCAGCCGCCATCTTGCGGTTTGCTGCTCTGCCTGAAGCAGCCCGTTTGCACTGGAGTGGAGCCGTTGCAGCAAACGCAGCACATCTGAGCGTTCACGCGCGTCACTAAACGCTGACAACATCGGCAAGAGAAGCAGCTCCCTGACTGGGCTGAACTTTGTGGCGGTCCGAGCGCATTTCGAAGGGAGAGATTGCCCCCATGAGACAGCACATTGTAGCATCCCCCTGAATGACAAGGGGGGCGAAGACCTCATCAGCAGGTATTCAGGACAGCCAGGCGTCCAGATGCTTCACACACACGCACACACACACATATTGACACCCCGGAGCATTGACCGGGTCCCCCGCAAAACCGCCCCCCCCCCCCCCTCCCCGCCATGGCGCGTACAGTAGGTACAGCACCCGCTCCAACTTTCTCCGGCAAAGTGTTGTCGTGGCAACGCAAGCTGGCAACGGCAGGAATGATCTCCATCTGGTTGGAGGTTCAGTGCACCTGGGGATCTTCTGCCAGACGTTGTACACATGCACACACACACGCACACACACATATTCACACACACACAGACAGACAGAGACACAGACATACATTCACACTACCCACATTCACACCACACACACACACACACACACACACACACAGTATATATACGCACTTGCACACAGGTATTGCGCCTGACACGAAGCATACACGCATGCTCCTGCTGGCAGTAATCCGCATGCTCATTTCTGCCAGATAAACCTGGATTTATGTTCCATGGTTATTTGCTCATTAAGGGTTCATTAATTGCCTCATAGTCCTGCTTTCGACAACGAGAATTACCCGTCGCCGTACGGTAATTGCCCCCATGATGTTAAGGTTCGCGTCGACCCAGATGTTTGCTATTAAAGCTCGCTCAGATTCTCACTCTGTCTCTCTCCTTGGGGGTAATATTACCCACCACGCACACACATACACACAAACACACACACACACACACACACACACCGGCCTGGCTCTCATGTGAAACTCTCCGAAGGCGCCAAGCTCTTTTGAAAGGGATTGATGCCGATTTCAAAGAGCTGGCGAACACGGCCCATAAACACGGTGGAGGTCACCGATAAACTTGTTCAACAAACTGGATGGAGGACGTTCAGCCCAGGTGAAGGGCGGGTGAGTGTTGATTGCATTTGTTTTTATTTCCTTTCCCTTTTGCGTAACATAACTTAATATGCTATGTAATGTTTGATATCAAATGAAAGCAACCCAGAGCAGGTGTGCATTCTTAACAGCACGCTGCATTCTGTTTAGCCAAGTCACTTACTGTAACCACTACACATCAAGTTGGTTTTCTTGGCATTGAGATTCGGAGCAGGGGTACTACCCTGAGTGTCCACACAGGGGCACTGTTGCTCATTGTTGTGCAGCCTACAGTTGCTGTTCACTAGGATGTCCTTTGTGTTTGGACTAAGGAGAAATAAATAGCGGTGTTTTGCCAATACATCACCCTCAGAGGAATGTAGCAGACAGAAGGATCCCTCATTTATATTAATATTTTAAAAAACTAATAACATTTGATTAATTACTGTGGGTTGCTGGCAAAGAAAACACAGGTAAGGTAGTGAACTGCCAGCACATTTAATTGGAGCCGAATGTGTCCGTGCCACGTGTTTGCTCAGGTGTGGAGGCAGCCATTTTTGGCCGCATGGCTGAGCTCGCGACACTCGTCCCTGCCAGACCGCGGACTTGGCATGTGCAGCAGAGGGGGGGATGATGGTGAAACACATGCATGCACACATGCGCGCGCGCACACACACACACACACACACAGTTTTGGCCTTAATATGAATTATAGCGGACAGTGACTCACAAGCTGAAGGTGAACACGTGATTGACAATTATTTCACATAAATAAATAAAATAAAAACTATATGAACTGATCCTCCACTCACTCTTTTTTATGTAAGTACATGAGGGAAACGCTCCACAAATATAGATATTATTATTTCATAAACTGGCAAAGAATAAAACGTTTTTTGGCGTTTGTTTGCTTGGGGGATTGTGAAGGTCCACACCCCTAAACCCGTGAATTTAGTCCATTACATCCAAAAGTATGTCACACAGTTCTCCTCTCCATTAATAAGCATAGCAGTGGCAGAGTACATGTGGGATATACAGTTTGCTGATAAGAGTGCCCCCGGTGTTCATGTGGGGGATAGCATGCATGTTTCACCAATCGTCACCACAGCTGCTGCGTTTTGGCTCTGCTAAGCGTCTTTGGCTCTTGCTGTAGGTTTTGACCAAATGTTACAAGAAATATTTGTAGAAGAGAAAGACCACTTAGAGAATTATGAATGTAACTCTATTGGAGGGAAAGAGACAATAGTTTATAACGGCCAAACCTTAAGCTATTAAGCCAATCGCGTGGTTGCACTGACGCAAGACGACAGTTAGGCATCTGTTGTAGAAGTTCTACTGCGCTGTTCTGGGGATAAAAGGCTTTTTGAAGCTAATTTGTGGGGCAAAATCACCAAGCGGTTATATCACATTTGACTTGTGATTACATGAGGTTTTTTACGTCCCGGTGACCGGTGAAAGTGCAGTTATGATTCTCTCCCTATTCGCTTTGACAGGTTCTTCCTAATAACTGCCCGGAAGCGTTATCAAGATGGCTGCCGAGTGCCAGACTTGCCTTTCACGTTATCTTCATAGTCTGCATTGTAATGTATCCCTTTCTCCCTCCCGTCCACTCACCTGTACCCTCCTTTGGGGGAGGAGGGGAAAGACTCACTGGCATGGCCTCCCCCATAATGAGGGGACACCTTGAGGGGAGCTCACAAGCAGCTCATCTCTATGTATTTTCAGCCTCTTTGGTCCATTAGCACCACGTCACATAAGCGACTCTGCTGAACGTCTGATGCATAGACCCCTGCGGGCTCAACAGCACTTTCCGAAATTGTGAAGTAGATTTTCATTGGCTGTTAGCATCGTCACTCACGAAGTCTGTTCGTGTAATTCCGGTGCGCCGATCTTCGTGCCTTGAGGAGCTGTTACCCCGGCTACCGCGTCGTAATGTCCCCAACATAATCCAGCCAGGGTCGGACATTTACGTTAAGGGCGGGTTAGTTATTCTTGAGAACGCTTGCTAACTTCGAGCTCAAATCAAAACAATGTCACTCTGCGGTCCTCCGTGGCGCTGCCCCGCACATTGTGAAGCAAAGCGTAGTACTTGTTGTAAGCGATGTTCGCCACCTTGTTTATGTTGCTATTTACAGAGCCAGCGCTGTGTAGAAGTATTGTGGTTATTTTTTCAACACGCAGAGAACTGCAAGATAGTAAAGGAAGGAAATTCAAGAAGATATTTGGTGAATTTGACTAAATGTGTATTAGCATGCAATTGCTGACAGCTTTATTTTCTATAGCCTCATTAATCTTTTATTAGCTTTGGCTTCATTATGTTTAAGTGGCAGCTTTTATAGTTGTCTTACGGCTTGATGTGTCATTTTATGTATTGTGTATTTTATTGCGTCCTAATTAATATTGATGAAGACCTTTTTTAGGGGTTTCAAATGATCTCAGTCTCTCCGCTGTCTTCCCTCAGCCCTGCTAAGGAGGCGATGGCTCACAGGCCCACGAGGCATCGCTGAGAGGACACGGCATCTCAACATCTCCTCTCGAATACCTGGGAGACATGTTGGCATTGGTAATCACCCTGCCCGCCCACTGGCAGATCTCCTCAGACTGACAGCGAAGCAAACATTCTGATTGGCTGTCATCTGTCTGACATGATTCAGAACGTGTGGCTCTGCAGCGTTTTTTGCCTGCTTTCCCATCACTTGTCTTTTTTCTTCTAATTATTGTGGTGAACATGTACATTTTATGTTGACTACGTTGATGAGGCTTCCCTCTTGAACATAGTGTATTATAATGACTGCTGGGATGTTGTTTGCAGTGTGCAAGTTGTCAATTGATGGCAGTTGTGGGTAACAGTCTGTGAGTACTATGTTATTTGCTGCAGATATTTACTGTACGTGTCAAAGACACATATTTCCTTTAGGACAATAAAGTCTATCTCATATTAGCTTAATTTACTATGTTGCTTCTGTTGAACTTGGCATATTTACATACATTTCATGCGTGAGCACCATTGAGATCCAAACCAGAAACGGTATAGGGTTTCGCAGAGAGACTGAACCCTATTCCCTTTAAAGCACGAACAAAGGTGGACCAATTGTCTTTGATGAGCGCACCAGTGCTGCCCCGAGTAAGGCCTCTCCACCCTATGCTGCTTGGCCTGGCTATGGACGAGCTGCGGTCCAGCCGCACGCTTTGATTCCACCCATGAAAACACAGGAAGGGTCAGTTGGAGGTGGGTCGTTTTCTGACGTTTTGACCAGAGACATTATATAGAGGAGACAGACCACTTAGAGAGTCAATAGAACTCTATGGGAGAAGTACCAGAGACATTATATAGAGGAGACAGACCACTTAGAGAGTCCTCAATAGAAC
>JAODOY010066383.1:0-16710 GCA_025399855.1 Forbesichthys papilliferus
AATTTGTAATTCCTCTCCTCTCCCAGCATCAGGATACTAGATATCAATTTTGTGTGGATCAGCCAACCCTTCCTTTGTTGTGTATACTGGACTAAAGGCCACATGTAGCAGCACACACAATGGAAGGCCTGTGTCTAGTGTACAGTGTCACAGGAGTGTATGAGAAGACTGACCTGGCCTGCTGTATAAAGTATATGTTTTAAAAGGCCTGGTAGGTTACTGTAATACAGTATGTCTGGTCTGGATTTGAGGTACAACTGGGACCTGCTGGTGCAGCCTCTACCCTTAACAGTGGACCAGAACGGACATATTAATTATGCATTGATGTTTTTTAAGAGTAGTGGCATGTAATAATAACCGTGTGCCTACAGTATGTCCTGTACAGTCATATGGATGACAACACTTATATGAAAGAGAGAATAAACTCTCTAATTGTCAAACGTTTGCTTGATGTCAGAGTGGAGCAGATGACTCTCACCCATGTTTTCTGTCACTCAAAAATGCTGACTCCCCCATTACACTATTCTGGTGTAGGTTAGTTGTACAGCATTACAGTAGCTCCCTCTGGTCCCCTCCTGTCTATCCCCTCACCTCTAGACACGCCGTCTCTCCAGGGGGGAGAGGCAGAGGTTCAGTGAGGAGGTGGCCATGTTGAAAGGTCTGCAGCACCCAAACATTGTACGTTTCTATGACTCCTGGAAGGCCATGGTCAAAGGTCACAAGTTTATTGTCCTGGTAACTGAGCTCATGACTTCTGGGACACTGAAGACGTGAGTTACCTCTGTCTGTCTGTACTCTCTCTATATTGTCTCTCCTGTATGTCTGTCTGTCTGTACTCTGTCTCTATATTGTGTCTCTTGTCTGTCCAGTTATCTGAGGAGATTTAAGGAGATGAAACTAAAGCTGTTACAGAGATGGAGCGGTCAGATTCTGAAGGGTCTCCACTTCCTACACACACGTTCCCCTCCCATAATCCACCGGGACTTGAAATGTGACAATATCTTCATCACCGGGCCGACAGGCTCAGTGAAGATTGGAGACCTAGGCCTGGCCACCCTCAAAAGAGCGTCCTTCGCCAAGAGTGTGATAGGTAGAACACACTGTGTGATACTCATGTGTTTTAACTGGTTGTACTGGTGTGGGACTGGTTGCATTTAAGCCTTCTGGTGTGTGTTCAGGAACCCCGGAGTTTATGGCTCCAGAGATGTACGAGGAGCGCTACGACGAGGCGGTGGACGTTTACGCCTTCGGTATGTGCATGCTGGAGATGGCCACGTCCGAGTATCCTTACAAAGAATGTCGCAACGCTGCCCAGATATACCGCAAGGTCACCAGGGTACAACACAATCAATCACATCAATGAACTGTATTGACATTCAATTGACATAGTAGTCCCAATTAACTGTCTGTCACTTATCTGTGTGTCTCTATGTATGTACATCTGTATGTTTCTCTCCCTTCCTCAGGGAATAAAGCCAGACAGTTTTTTCAAAGTAAAAGACCCTGAGCTAAAGGAAATAATTGAAGACTGCATTCAAACCAACAGTCGCCAGCGGTAAAGTGGCTTTTATTGTTAAATCTTTAATTTCCTACAATTATCACTATAATGGTCAAGGTTTCAGCTGGAACTAGTGGACAAATCGTTTAGTTTGTAAAGATTAAAATGAAATTAATGATCAAAAACCTGCAACGCTATAAATATTGAATTGAATTGTGAATTAATTGTTTGTGTGTGCTCAGGTTCACCATCCAGGAGCTCTTGGAGCACCCCTTCTTCCAAGAGAGCCACGGCGTGCACGTGGATTTGGCCGAGCAGGATCAGAGGCGCGCGCACGTGGCCGGGCAGGAGCAGAGCAAGACACTGAAGCTGTGGCTGCGCATGGACGACAACAAGAAGCTGCAGGGGAAGTACAAGGACAACAACGTAATCGAGTTCCTGTTTGAACTCTACAAAGACGTGCCCGAGGAGGTCGCACAGGAGATGGTGAGGCGCGTGGTCGCATTAATTTAATCTACTCCCAGAGTGAATCCAGGCTGTAGCAAACATGTCGAGCTATCATATTTATAAGTTATGCAGTTTTTGGTTGTTTAACTGGTCCTGCAATTTATATTCCTTAAGCAAGCAGTTTCTTACATACAGGTCTACATACAGCCTAATTTTAAGATAAGAAATCCATTGGCTATTTGCTTTAAGAATGTCTAGTTTACTTTTTCTCTAAATGAAACAGAAAAACTGTAAAACTATTTTATTTAAAGGTATAGTCAGCTATTGCAAGCAAAATGCTAAGCTGATACACTTTTTGTCATATTCAACAAATACTGTATCTCCTTGCATTTTGCTAGCTAACCTTTCTTTGTGCATGGTGAAAAAATTATCAAATACTTCTACACAGCTATGGCTCTGTAAATAGTAACATAAACAAAGTGGTGAACACCGCTCGTATCAACAAAGCCGTAGTACTACACTTTGCTTCACAATGCATTTCTATGTGAGAGGCGATACTGCTTTGATTTGAGCTTTCGAAGTTAGCAGGCAGTCTTGAGAAATGACTAACCGGGCCTTTAAGACTTAGGTTTATGGGTGATAGAATCCCATAAAGAGGTGCCATGGTTTAGTAAAGTATAGGAACCATAAAGGCCCTGGTTGTTATGCCGGGATGGGGGGACACAAGTGCAGAGCACAGTAAGACACAAGGCAGAAGGATTCAGACAGTTCATTACAAAATTACATACTGTCACCAAGAGCACAGAGGAGCAGTCGAGTAGCTGAACGGTCAACAATTAACAGTTTGACAGACTAATGGGATGATTCAGAGCAGGACTTCCTGTCGGAAGGAAAAAGAAAAACACAGGTCAAAACGGTCCGAGCAGACGGAACTGCGTGGAGAAGAGAGCCAAAGAGAGGGGTAGGTAAGATCAATAATAAAAGGATTGGTACACTACTAACTGAGTGAATAACTACGATCTGGCAGAGTGGTGTGGGAGCGTTGGCCTTTTAACCAGGTTGATTGCAGAACGATCCACAGGTGAGTCAAGTCTGCCCTGGCTCTAGCGAGAGAGCGGGAGAAGGAGAGAGCCAGGCTTTGTCTGCCTGGCGGGCGTGACACTGTACTTCCAAATGCTTGGCCTCACGCAATGTGGACACGGACGAGCGCTTGGGCTGTTTAAAGTATACGTCATGGAGATGCCGTGGCTATTTCTTTATACAAAAACAATACGAAAATGTATACCTCCAAACTTTGTTTCAGCAAGAGATTCGCTGCAAAGAAATATTGTGTTTTTTGTGAGCTTAGTGGGCCTGTCGCACATGCGCAGTCAACACGCACATGTCTGCGCGGACAGAAGTATTTGCAGGTGACCGGACAGTCCACGCTGTGCGCAGTGCGGAGATTATACCTGGGCCTTTAGACATGTAGAGACAGGCAGACAAACAAATGCACTTCTCTCCAGGTGGTGCTGGGCTTCATCTGTGAGGCAGACTATAAGCTTGTTGCCAAGGCAATCAGGGACCGTGTGACCACAGTAAAGCGGCAGAGGGAGAAGCAGCGTCGCATGGCAGAAGAAGTACCTCACAGACAGGAAGCTGTCATCCAGGAGGAGCCTGAACCTGAGTTCACCCCTGAAGCACCCAACCAGAAACATCCTGCTAGCGTAAAATCTTTGGCTGCTAGTAGAACAGCCAATCAGAAGCATCTCCCTGATGTACATTCTCCGTCTCCTTTGGAAGCAGCCAATCAAGTGAGTCATCTGGTGTGTTTGTGTCTGTAGTTGCTATATTGATATGTATCACGCTATCTGATTATGACACTACATAATAAACACATTCACGTTAATAAACATGGGTTATGGGTATATTTTCTCGCTAATATATCAAATATCATGTCGTTATTGGACATTAATTTATTATATTGTGTATCACAATATGAATATACGTATTTTGAAGCCCATCCATCCATCCATCTTCCGTTTATCCGGAGTCGGTTCACGGGGGCAGCAGCTCCAGCAAGAGACCCCAAACTTGGGGAGATGCCAGCCACCCTCCTGAGAAAACCCATATCGGCCACTTGTAACCGTGATCTTGTTCTTTCGGTCATGACCCACCCGTCATGACCATAGGTGAGGGTAGGAACGAAAATTGCCCGGGAGATTGAGAGATCTTGAAGCCCCTACAATCAAAATTAAATTGCTTTGTATGGCTAAGCTAATCACCATAACATCAATTTTGGACAATTTCGGGGTGGTCCCACATAGCTAAGCAGAAACATGTGACAAGCAGGAGTGTCACAATAATGCTGTATAGACCCAAAATATGCTCACGATGATCATGTAATTTAACTCATTTTGATTTTATTATAAATCAAGAATACTTCTTTCTTAAAAACTATGGATGCTGCCCAGCTCACCCAACGAATCATATTTCTCTACAAAGATGACACATTTGTGTTTGTGGCACCATCATGGTCAGAGATGGTAAAACACTACATGCCTGCCTTACTACGGATCTGATTAACTTCCACCAATAGGTGTCAACGCCTACAAGGTCACAAGCTCCACCCACTCCAGCGGTATCAGGGTCATCATGGAGTGGCCACTCCAGCCAGAGAGAAGAGCAAGAAAGAGAGGAAGACCAACCCACACACTCCCAGCACTACACATGTAAGATAGTTTACGTAGCTACGTAAACTATCAATAACCAGTGTTGGGCAGTAACTAAATATACTGTAATATTATTACATTTTCCAGGAACTAGTAGTGTAAGTGACTGTGTAACAAATTACTTTTTCCAAAAAAGTTATATTACAATTACTAATCCAAGTAATGCTGCATTACTGCGTTCCAAAAACGAGATTTCTGGTGCTAGCAAACTTAGTGTAGGCTAATTGAACCGACCTGTCAATCATCTGGTTTGAGAGGCTATGATGTTTTCACTTTGGCTGATTGTTGACTCCTAAAGTTAATTATTGTTCCAAAAAAGAATACGAATAAATTCCTAAATTATTTATAGTTATCGTGAAAGTAATATAGTAATGTAATGAGTAAAGTCACTTCACTCATGTTGCCATGACAGCAGACTGTGAGACACAGGATGTACCTGAAGCTCAACCTACATATTTGAGCCCCGCTCCAATGAGTCCATTCACCCCCTCCAGCCCTTTTCTAATTTACAATGAGACCCCACCTACTGCAGTCCCTCCACCAACCACTACACTCCGATTCCCTGCCGTAAGTTAAACATTAAAACTCCTGTGTGTGTGTTGGTGTCTGTTAAGTGAGACCTGTGGCCTCATTTATACAGTTTGTGTAAGACTGCTGTGTGCGTGTTGACATGTGTTAAGTGAGACAGTATGTAGAAGAGACGTGTGTGTGTGTGTTGGTATGTGTGTTAAGTGAGACAGTATGTAGAAGACTTGTGTGTGTGTTGGTGTATGTTAAGGGACACCTGCAGCCTCATGTATACAGTATGTAGAAGACTGTTGTATACTGTACTTTCCCGGATGTCACGGTTTATAAAACACGTAATTGCCATAAAGCTTCCTTATAGGGTTAGGGTTAGTCATCTGTTACTGTCCTTTACTATTTGAATGAAATTACAATGCCTTCAATCTGTTCATCCTTCTGTGCAGAACATTGCTGTACTCCACAATGTGGATCGGTCTCAGTCTGAGCCAGCCAGTGGCTTTTCTTCACCTGTGGACAGGTACACACACACGCACACACACAGCCTGTTATCACGGCTAGGTGTGATCCTCCGCAAGCTAATTGTAATGGTCCCTCTAGCTACACCTCTGACGTGACGTCAGGCCTGAGTGACGGCAACGAGGGCCCGTCAGAGCAGAGTAATGCCAGCGCGGCCAAACGTCCAGCCAGCAAACAGCTCCAGAGAAGAGCTAGACCCCGCCTTCGGATTACAGGGGTAACTCATTCTCTCAGTCTGTCTGCAGTCATGTTTCCCCAGCTCTCTCTGCCTGCCTCTCTACAATAGCTGTGAGGCAAGGGGGGGTCAGGTGTGTATAGTGGCTATTCAGAGTAATTCAACCTATAGCCACTGGCCTATCTTCCAGTTGTTGTTCTCTCATTCATTGTGGAAATATATTGCATGTCCAACTTAGTTCTCCAATGGAGCTGGAGTTATTTGTAAATAATGTTCTTATTTAATTGTGTGGTTAAAAACCACTGCTCTCAACTGAACACTATGAGAGAACCCCCCCCAACCCCCCACACACCTGCAATTGCTTTTGTTTATTCGTTTCTCCACCCCAGACAGCTTGACATGTGTGGCCAAACAATCTGTTACATCATTAATATCAGTTAGTGAGTCTGTTGACTACATGAACAATTCCTTCTGTTTAGAGTCCTGACCTAAAAGGTCTCTCTCTATCTCTCTCCCCCCTCTGTCTGTCTGCCTGCCTAGCTGTCAGACAGTAGTGACAGGCTTGTAGAGTGTCAGCTTCAGACTCACAACAGCAAGATGGTGACATTTAAATTTGACCTGGATGGAGATAACCCAGAAGACATTGCAGCAGTTATGGTGAGTTCGTGTTCCATGTTCAGCTTCAGAGATAATAATTAGGGATGCTACTGTTTTTCTTTTTTTAAAGAGGACGGATATAGTTATAGTGGTTGGCTTAAGAGGTTGTGGGTTAAAATCCCTACATGCCTGGCCTACTTGTAGGTATAGCAAGAAGGCTAACCCCTACCCGATGCCCAATACCAATTGCCTTAATGTTTACACTTACAGCTTTCAAGTTAAGACCTACTATATATATTGTGTGTGTGTGTGTTTGTGTGTGTGTGTTCAGGTCAACAGTGAGTTCATTCTGCCATCAGAAAAACAAGCATTCATCCTGCGCATGGATGACATTATAAAGCGTGCTGAGGCCATGATGAGACAAGATGAACCAATCACATCTACTGACAGGCTGTCCTACCTCTCCTTAATGGAGTCTGGCTCACAGGTCTTTAGAGGGATGTGTGTGTGTGTGGGTGTGTGGGTGTGTGGGTGTGTGTCTGACTGTTGTGGTTTCATTTCAGGAAAACCCACGAATCTCCAGAACCATGTCATCCTCCTTACTGACTGGTAGGTACACTGACATAGTAATAATGATAATAGTTAATAAATCTTTCTTGAATATAAAATGTGAGTTTTCTCTCTTGCTCAGACCTTTCCAGTATAGGTCATGTGACCAGAGACTCCTCCCCCTTAATGGGTGGAGACTTTTACGTTGACCCTGAAGCCATGTCTCCTGTCCGAGCACTAAGATCTCAGTCCTTTCATACTTCATCAGGTACACATAAATGGTTGTTCTTCATTAATTCACTAGTCAGAAGTCAGACAACTATCAGAAGGACACTTTACACTGCTCTCAGAACCCCGAATATGACTTATCTAGAGCTTAATGTGATTGAAGGGTGGCCCTAACTAATGAATGCGTTAAGTTAACAACATAAACTGTTTATAAAATAAGTTCTAGTCATTGCCGTACTGAAGTGGATGCTAAACGATAAAAAGGACTGTATCTAACACATGCCGGGTACTCTAAGGCCTGTAGGTGATTTGCTTCATAATTACACACACCAATACAGGTGTCAGCATTGCAGGGCAAATTCCAACACATTAGCAGTAGGGGTTTTGCATATTACTAATCCTACTATAGCAATGACATGGTCCGCCCTACTCTGCCTCTGATTGTGTGATTGAGGGCTACAGCAGAAACACACTCAATCCTCTGGCACTGTTCTACTATGGTTCTACACACAGTGCGCGGTGTGTAGAACCATAGTAGAACAAGCATAATAGCCAGATAGCTGAAGTCATGCTTAAACTAATAACAGATTGCTATTTTCGCTTTCTGTAGGTTGACTCAACTTTAACATCTGATTAGATTGAGGGTAAACTAACCCCTAATATTAACCAAAAGGTAAACTAACCCACAAATGTAACCACTAACCTTATCCATAAGGTAATCTAACTTCTAAATTTAGCCGCAATAAAAGTGACACAATGGTTTAGCCAATCAGAGGCAGAGAAGGGTGGGTCATGGTGTCGCCAGTAGGATTGGTAATATGATCGTTCTCTCCCCAGACTCCCCTCAGTCCCGCCAGCCATCACCTCCTCCACACCTCCCCCCCACCTCCTCTCAGCACCAGTCCTCCATGGCTGACTCCCTCCACCCTCCTCAGCATGGGCATCCCTCGTACCTGGCCTCCCCTCCCTCGTCTTGGCCTACTCCCACCCTCTCCTCACTGGCCAGCGCCTTCTCCCTGGCTGTGAGCATGGCCCAGTCCTGGCTCCCCCCGAACCCCTCCAGGTCCCCCGTACCTCCTCCCCTCTCCGCCCCCCCGCGTCAGGCGTTCCACAGCCCAAACGCACCTCCACCGCGGCCCGCTGTCTGTCCAGTTCTGCAGTCCCTTAGGCTGACCTCCCAGCCTCCCTCTCCTCTCTCCCCCCTCTCCCCCCCTAGCTCCATGGCTCTCCCTCCGGGCTGGACGCCATCAGGCCAGGAAGACCGGGTAAGAACAGAGAGACCAGCCCTGTCCAGTGTCTAACTAATCCACATTAGCCACGAGTATCCATTATTAACTAAAATAGTTTGGTATATGTCACACTTGCTTCTGAATTATTAAGTTGACGCATTTTTTGTTTTCTAATAATGAATATATTTGTAATGTTATGTTATTCGGGTTCAAGTAATTCTGTTCAGCTAAGTGGTATAGGACTACCCCAAAATGGTTGATTTTACAATGCGCACTCATAACAGAGATGGGAGTCGTATGGTTTGACATTCTAATGATATGACTGAAAAAAAAAAAGATTGTATTTGCTTTAAATACAAGGAAACTAATAATGGTCAGACTTACCGATAATCAAAATGACGGTTCGTTGCAGCCGTATTAGAGACAGCGGTGACACCATTGGAGACATACAGTACAAGACACCAATAGATGACACTTGGGCCAATTAGAGATCAACCAAGGCACACAGACCAGGCGTAAAGGCAGAGTAGGGCTCAGCAGTGAGAGCCACATAGACGTGGAGACTGTTTCACTAGGCGGTAGACAGCAGCAGACATCAGCTTCACACATCCATGTCTTTGTATTTGTTTTCAGTCGCAGGTGAGGCCCTCCAACCCTGGGAATCCCCCTCTCCAAGGTGGGTGCATTCACATTAGGACTACATTATAATTTGTGTACTTTTCATTAGCATTGCATGCTATACGCTTTATGTAAAGGCACATTCCTCTATTGTGTTTTAATATTCAGAAGCCCAGATATCTTCCCTAGCTCGCCATTTATGTTGTTGGACGCAAACGTGCATGTGGCTGTTGAAAGGGGTGTGGTAGAAATGAATAGGAAGGAGACATCCACACCGCAGGTCTAGGATGGCCCGCTGAGGGAGTCTCAATTCTGGCCTAGGCTTTCACCATAAACTATTGTCAAACAGTTAGCAAAAGCATTTAACATTTGAATTATCATGAAAAGCGTGTTTGATTAGGCCTGTGTTTTGAAACCCCACACTAAGCACGGTGGATGATTAAATGAAAGCATTGTGGAAGGCAGCGACATACGGGATGTTTCTCAGCCTGCCGCACATGGAGTGGACCTGCTCAAGGAGTGTCTGCACACTGTACGCCAGGCTGACGCTTTTTTTTCCACACCATCTCTTGTTTTTGAAATGTTTTTACAATACTTTACGAGTGCAACACACTGAGCAAATGACATTGAATACATAGAGGGGTTGGGGTGGATCAAATATGATTTGTTGTAGTTTTCTATACAAGACTTAATTTGATATTAAGTATGTGATGTGTGTATCAGTACAGACATTTCAACAATACAGTGATAATGCTGTAAATGATTATTTTGGTCACTATAATCATGATATGAGATGTTCATCTCTATTATGACACAAATACACTATACTTTTAGGGTACGTTTCCCAGGAAGGGATCAAGACAGAATAAACTCTTGACTAAGGATAACAATCAGTGTACAAATCCATTGAAAAATGTATTTAGTCTGATTAGTCTTAATCCCTGTCCAGGGGAAACTGGTCTTTTGGGCCTACTGGTAAAGCTTGACATTGAGAGTGTTTTCCCTTTGTCATGTTTCTTTTTCATGCTCAGAGCGTAGTTCTGTCTTCAGTGAGCCGAAGTCTGAGCGATCCGTTATGGTAACACACATGTCAACACACAAGCCTTTGGCTTTGCTTCACATTTGTCCACTGTTGACTACTGATTCAGATGTGAACCAAACACATGTATTTCCACACTCTGCCAGGGGGTGGTGCTGTCTCTGTCTGTCTGTGTAAGACTGGTGTTTGTGTTGTAATGTGCAGGCATCCCCTCTGCTTGCACCATCCAACATTGCTGCGTGTGATGACACAACTAAGGAACTGTCACCAATATTGCATGGTAATCTGCCTGCCTGCCTGTCTGTCTGCCTGCCTGTCTGTCTGTCTGTCTGTCTGTCTGTCCGTACCTTCGATAAACATTATCCAACTCTCGTCTCTACAGAGAAGAAACCTGCCATTACAGTTGGCCGGTTTCAGGTAACGCCCACTAAAAAGCCCCCTGCTCTCTTCCATTCTGAAGCCTCTCCAAACGTTCCCAAGCCCCACCCCACGTCTCACTCACCTCCCCCTGACAGCCAATCAGACAGCAGTACCACCAGTGAGAAGGTGGACTCAGAAAACGGCAAACTTCATGGGAGTGCCTTGGGTAACCCCGACCACTCCCGCCGGTTGTCTGAGAATTCTCTGCTGCTAGAGGGAGGACAGGAGAGAGATGAAAGAAAAATGGCAGCTTGTGGAGGAGAAGGAGAGAGGAGCAAGAGGGGCCCAAGGAGGCTGAGCATCAGTCTGTGGGAGGGAAATGCAGGAGCTTCAGGGATGAGTGGCAGTGGGCTTAACCAACCATGGATGAGTTGCAGCCGCTCGGCATCTTACGGCAGCTCAGACGAATCGGAGAACGACGAAGGCACCATCGGGGAGGAGTTGCAGGAACTGCGTGAAAGGTAATTAATTGGTTGAACAGAGGCAGGTAAAGGCAAGGCTACACATTCACCTGTATAGTGATCTAGCAGCCAATTTGGACAGAGCCTCTGGGTGAATTCGATACTTTTTTTACTTAACGACAAAAACATAGTTTTTTAATTAGGGTTAGCTTATTTAGCCAATTAAAACCCATTTAAACATACGTTCAGTCCACTGCCGTTTTGTATTGTGCTGAACACAGCCGTAGTCTCCTTCAGTGTGACCCAGTCTTAAAAAGCAATGTTGACTAGACGACAATATGTCTAACAACATGCTGTAATAACAGGCCTATTTATTATAGCACTTTGATGTCTCAGCCTTCAGTACACAACAAAAACGCACGAATCACTGCTTGGACTGGTCCAAAACAGGCCTGATCTTTTCACACATGTCCAGACACCTGGCGGAGGTGCTCACGCTGCAGGCCAATCAGAAGAGAGAGATTGAAGCTCTGTACAAGAGCATGGGGAAAGTCCCGCCCCCCGGCATTGTGTCGCCAGCCACTGTGCTCAACAGTCGCCAGCGGCGCTTGTCTAAGTCTGGAAGCCATCCCTCCACACGGCGCAATAACCTGCAGAGACATGATATACCGCCCCCTGCTGGTAGGACACAAACTTCCCATATACATAATTTTATATTACTGCAGTGACTCGCCAACTGTGGGGTGAAATATCCCCTACCTGGTGCAGAACATTTCTCACCCATAGGTTAATATTCTTATATTAGCTGTTACATTTGCTGATGCAGCACAAAAACACAGACTGAAAATCTTAGTACCTTCAAAATAAGTGTTTTTCTTTTAGAAAATAATTACTTTTATTAAGGGGTGTCCTAAACATCAAAATATATCTGCGAACCACTGATGACATGTGCTTTTCTTGTAGTGTAGCATGTGTAGTACAAGGTCATTGTGCTGTTCTATGTGCAGGTATCATGCGTAAGAACTCTGCTAGTGGTGCGAGCAGTGGATCCCAGGAGAGAATAATAAAAGGTGTAACTTTTGCCTCTGAATGCTCTCTTAAGGTACGACACTTTCTGTTTAGCAACATTAAGTATTATAGTGCACTGGTGAAATACTATAGCATTATTCATGCTTGACCTTTGACCTTTCTCAGTGAAACACTCCATACCGAGAGAGAGAGAGAGAGAGAGGGACGAGGGCCACAAGAGAGAGATCGGGATGAAGCAATACTGAAAGAAAAGATGCAATACGCTGTGATTATTTATTGGTTGTGTTTTATGTATCTTCGCAGTTTCTCAGGGAGAGGATGCCAGTAAAAACATTGATGGTGGTGTAATTTGACACGTGGTGAGGTGGTCTGATTTGCAGTGATCAAAGTTTAAACAAAATATCTTAATTTCAATATTTATGTTCAGGGCTATACGCAGACAGTTTGAATATGAAATAACGTGTGTGTGTGTGTGTGTTTGTGTGTCTGATTTCATTCAGTAATGCCAGCTCACTAATACCTTCTCTGAAATGCCATAGACATCCATCATTAGTGAAATGGCTGGTTTATGCCACTTGGGGGCTCCTGGGCAAGTAAATAACGGGTTTTTGTTCAGAGAGGGGATTGTGACAGAGATTACAGGTATAGTATATTTGATTTACCCCATTTTTAAACATTCATCGGACAAAATTTCACTCATTTAAAGATTCCCTTTTAGATTGTAATCACCACCTGTAAAATCTCTAATCTACAGTATTATAGTCCATAGTCCATAGTCCCTTTACCTACCTTTACCCTAACCAAAGCACCAGGTGTGCCCGGTCAGTAATCTGCCACTGTCTGAAGTGGTTGATAGGCCCTACCTTTATTTAGTTTTTTGACAGAGCCCAATAGAATTCAGACCATTCAGGGCAGCCTCATTCACCAATTGGCCTGACTGACATGTACAGTATGTTACCCGCCACAACGCCTGACTATTCTGGTACAGTAGAATGGCCACAGCTGGTCTAAAATACATGTGGTACTGATTGGACTAGATGGATTAAACTGCCCATCCCTGACAACCCATAAGATACTGTGGGAGATGACAGACAGGTGATCTTGATATATATTCTTGATCTAGATAAATATATTTAGCTCAATATATTTAGCTACCATTTTACTATCAGAACAAAGTTAAAATGATCTATAGTCAAATTTGAGACTTATTGCATTCTCCTCTAAATATTGAGGTCCAGACAAAGGTGACATTATTGCTGCTTAAAGGTAAAGTCAGTGAATGTAAGCTAATACACTTTTATTCAAATTCAGCGAATAACTACTTACGGCCCGTTTCCTGCTCGTACTGTGTGTGCAGAAAAAAAGATCTGGTGTTTCTACACAGCCCTGGTTCCATAAATGGGAACACAAGGTGTTGCAGTTTGCACCACTCAAGAAAATGGTAACCTTGGCTTCTGAGGGAGCACCCTATGGCATGGAAAGGAGAGGTGTTTTTTGTTTGATCGAGTGCACTGTCTAAAAACTTCCTCCAAAATGACTGACTATATGTTTAATGCCCTGCTTGTGTTGTACTCTAGTATGTTAGCTGATAAATACCAGACACAGAGATCAACTTTTCATCCCACTGCCTTTAGCCAAGTTGCTAACTCTTACTAGGAAACCAAAAGAAAACGTTACATCAGCTAGACTGAAGCTTTGCAATCTGATTCTGGCCTAAATTAATATGAAAAGAATATTCTCATAAAAAATGTGTACATTGGTCTTCTTCTGGAGGAATACAGAATTTGCTATTAAACTTTACAAAAACACATTTTTCTGTTTGGCATCATTGTCATCTAAGTGTCTCTATATTTCTTAGACAATTTTAAATGGCTGCTGGAGGGTAAAAGCATAAATATTTGAATATTATTACATATAATAATAATATTACATATAATATAAGTTAACAACTCAAATAACAGTTGCCTGGTCTATGCATTTATCATTCCACCATGAGTCAAAGGAAAAAGTCTGAAGATGAAGACCATTAACCCTTATAGATGCTTGTTTAGTTAATGAGGCCATGTTACTTATTTCCAGCCAGTTTCCTTGATATATGCACCATTTGAATTAGTAACATTTACATAAAATGTGACAACTTAGAAAATAAGAAAATATAGGTTATTTGAATAGAATGTGTACTTGAATGTAATATTTATACCATAATACGTGTATTACATTATGTATGCCTCAGTTTTACACCCGTTTATTGTCCATTATTAATTTGTATTTCAGTTTAGTCAGTTAATGTTTTGTTTGGTTTTAGTTGGTGCTATTACATAAGAACACTGGGTCCATCTAGTGATCATGTGGTCACCATAGTTTGAATGTTGGAATCTATTTTTTACTTTCTCCTTTATGAATGACTTGCAGGAAGTCAGGTATTTTGTATTATTTGTATTAGTGCATACAGTAAAATAATAATCACATGCAGCATGGAAATATTGCCATGGTTTAATTCATTGTTCTCAATTGCTAAAACACATTTATTGAAGCCTTAATGCATTTTCTAACATTTTTAAACACAACCCAATTTTCAAACTACATTCACAAAACCTGACTCTTCTTTCAAAATCGAACAATTGCCTCAAAACAGAATGATCTGTTCTCAAAATCAAACAATGTTTTCAGATTATACCACAGACAGTCAAAATCAAAACACTACTGAGCATTCTTTACACATAATATAAAAAATGGAAAACAGTGTTCAGGGCATGCAGCTCCAAAAATGTTGAATGATTGTTAGTCCATAAACAAATATTCACAACTAAGTAGATGTATCACTTACATACTGAAAAAGTACAGTACATTGTAAATATACAATCAACCTGATTTATAAGGCCTCGGCATCACGTCTTTGCGCTTGGTCAGCCCAAATGACTTAATCTACATCACGTTGTCCTTAGCCAGGCAACTCTGTGTCACCACAGGCCAATTCCATGGCCTGTGGGAGACCTTCTGGTTGTCATACCTATGACCCACATCTATTTCTATCAACCTGCAACAACCTGTGCACTCTGAATGGTCTAATATTGGTTTCATCACATCATTAGCAACACGTGTGATCATTTTTGAGCCATTGTGTTTAAAGCTGTGACATCTGTGTTTAAGTTGTGTTTTGACTTCTGATGCCTGTGGTTACCATTATGCATCACAAGTGCATCACATTGCAAAAAAGTATTTTAGTGAGTGAAAAAGTTATTAAAGTTTCGGAAAGAGACTCACGTAGGTCTGCAAATTGTGTCTAACTAGGTGAAAACAGTTTATGGTTTTGCCAAAGGAGTGATCGATTCAATAAATGAGTTCAGACAATTGAGCATTTATTTCAGAGCATGGGTTGTGTGTTTTAGAAATTGAGAAAAACTGTAATAAAGGTAATGGGGGTTTCAGAACAATGGTGACATACTGTGGTCTATCAGCCCACAGGGAACATTTTGACGATGAATGATAATCATAATACTGTATATTATACATTTCATTTTAATGTAGTGCCAGTTAAGGGTCAGGGTTCCCTGTATATTCCTTGTTGCTAGGAGATGCTGGAGGGCTGTTACTGCTAAGGGAGACACCAAGATTGTTGTTGCGGGGCGAGATTGGGAGGTTGTGCTTTCTAGCGGTGACAAGTGGGTTCCAGGGCTGTTTGAAAGAAGCACTGTTCTTATCCTTCTTCTCCAGGGGCTTCAGGTGGCAAGCCAGGACAATTTCTCTGGCAGACAGAAAAATGATCTTTAATACTTTGGTTGGCAAAGAAACTTTCAATTTAAACCACGCCCCTCTGCACCCGTGAGATCGAAACACCACCCATATGTACCTGAAGTCCTGGTATGAAGCCACATTCTGGTTAACGGCACGGAATTTGGCATCATTCTCTCTCTGGAATCTCTGGTCGGACTCCACTGCCCCCCGCAACTCTCTCTCCAATGCATAGAAGTCAATGACGTTGCCATCCAACTTGTCCATCGCCTGCTAGCTAAGATATTATTTAATAATAATACAAGTAGTAATAATAATAATAATAATAATAATAATAGAAAGGGCACAGAATAATCCATTAAAGGTATATGGGAATGGATGATATGATAAAGGAATTAAGTAACTGTCAAGATATTGTAAGATACATCCTCTTACCCACCTTGTACATTTTTTAAATGCAATGAAATACCGGTATAGGTCTACCGGCACCGTACGGTATGGTACATACTAAAGCATGGTTAATCATTAAAATGTTACATTAGCTGTAGGTTCTTTGTATTTGTCTGTTTTTGTGTGATACATATTTTATTTTATTTTATTTATTTTATTTTATTTATTTTATATTCGGGAAAAGGTTACTAAAATGTTAGCTATATTGATGGTGGTTTGCTCTGCAAATAGTTTGTGATTTTAGCGATTTCTGAATAAAAAGTGAATAGTAATCTACTTTATCTACACCAGCCTCGTCGTTTTGAGGTTAATTGATGTCCAGATATGTCTAAATATTATTTATAGGTCTATCAAACTTTTCGATGTTTTTTTCTGCTTTATTTAATATACATATTGGATGTGATACATGCGCACTTTCGAAAGGGTCACTGAATCCGGCAGGACACAGAATTAGCCGTAACACCTAACTGTAGCCGGTGTTACGCCTAATTCCGTGTCCTGCCGGATTCAGTGACCCTTTGGAAACAAAGTATGTTAAATAAAGCA
>JAODOY010066415.1:0-16706 GCA_025399855.1 Forbesichthys papilliferus
ATATATTGATATGAGAGACATCAAAAAAGAGCAATGCTTTTCCAATGCTGGTTTCAATCAGAAGGGTGAATCCAGAAACAAATGGGGGAGATTTGTTAAATTGAATGACATTGTCTGTCTGTCTGTCTGTCTGTCTGTCCGTCTGTCTGTCCGTATCTAGTTGTGTCCATCTATGTGAGAAGAAATCGTCTGGATAGCATTCAGAGACAGAACCTGCGCCGGGGTCTGAGTCAGGGCCTGCGGAAAGCTCTGAATGACAGCACAGTGCAGGCTCAGGTCAGATTCTTATTTAACCTTCCAATATAAATGACCCCTCAAGTACAGAAATGAATGAATGAATATTACTTGAATGTTACATATTGAATAACATATTTTCCTAGATCCATTCTGCTGTTTTCTATAACACACAACAATAGAAAACACAATTGGAAAGCCCAAAATTGCAGCCACTTGTGTAAACGAATTCAATAAAATGACTCCACACAAGCAGACATTACAGTTCGTTGTACCCTTTGCCTTTTCCTTGAATTAGATTTTTTTGACAGCTGGAAGCTTAATGGATAAAGATATATATTTTCTTTTAGTATTGCCTAGGAGCCAGTAGCCCCTATATTGCAGCTGGAGAGCTGGTGATTTAAGTGTAGATAATAATGACTTATGTTAGGATAGGTTATATTGGAGAGGTATTCTTTGTAAAGTGGCAGTTAATGTCTTTCAAGCTTCTGAGAAAAAAATATTTCTTATTCAATTTACAATTTTCTTGTGTCATGTTTTATGAACCACACGCCCTACTTTTGAATGAAACTGGTTTGACAACCCATAGCTTGGTTGTTGCAACTAATGTGAATTTGTTTTTTTTAGTTGCTTTAGGTT
Organism: Forbesichthys papilliferus; assembly: GCA_025399855.1. NCBI lineage: Eukaryota > Metazoa > Chordata > Actinopteri > Percopsiformes > Amblyopsidae > Forbesichthys > Forbesichthys papilliferus. Next base: position 874 of record JAODOY010066415.1, read on the forward strand.
TTTTTTGTGTTAAATTAGAGACTACGAAACTAAATCTCAGCATCTGTTGTTATGCTTCAAGTGAATTAGGCACTAAAACCAAGGGCCCTCATGTAGGCTACAAGAGTAGAGATGAGGTTTAATATAGAAATGAGGTTGAATGAATCTGTCCCACTAGGCCCAGAAGATGATGTCACATATTTGAAGTGTAGAAGCGCAATAATATGGGCTGTGCTGATTTGCTAGTATTGAAAGCTACATATACATTTGATAACAAAACTACATTAATGCATTAGCTTCACTGAGAAGAATATAATTAACCAACCTTATCATAGAACGCAAGCCTGGTTTATTTTAGAACTCACACTCTCAGTTTCTCTACAGTAATGATATGAACACAAACAGGTCCAATTGGTCTACAAACACAATGTTCTGCCTGTCTGTGGATTTACCATTCATGGAAACAGTCATGGCTCCATTTGCCAACATCGTTCTCTTGCCAAGAGTACGTTAATGCCTTCACTCAGTGAATCTGGATCCGGAGCACCTCTTGGCCATGACATGCTTTGCTGAAATGCTGTCAATGCGAAGCGGAAATTGTGTGTGTGTGTGTGTGTGTGTGTGTGTGTGTGTGTGTGTGTTTGTCAGTGATATGAGAGAAAATTAGAGGTTTGAAGGGGAAAGCTATTAGTTTATTTTTTCTAATGTACTGTATGCAAGCCATGGGAAAGAGCTGTTCTCAGTAGATGGAGCTGATTTTGGTGGTGAACACAAGACTGGGCCCTTGCACTGTAATGTCTGTCTTTGAATGTCTTGAAAGCATTATCATGCTTCCTCTGCAGCGCATCAGATATGTGAGCTCATTTTCAGGTGTTAGGTTAGTTTTTCTACAATGGACTTGTGTGTCAGGAAATACCAGTCTGGCTATGGAAGTGTCAAGTTTGCGAGAAATGAGACCCCAACCTTTCCCTGTCCATGTGAAGGTCGTGGTTCTAAGATCAGAAGACTTTGAGAGTCAGAGAAAGACTGGGTGAGACTAGATACCAGAAGTCAAAGGGATTGTTTTTCCATTATTGTTGGAATACAGCAGTCTTTTTTTTTTTCTCACCCCTCCCTCAATCACAGATTCCTACCTCACCGCACCCGTGAGGCAGAAACATGTGACCTTATTTCTGAGTCAGGCAGAGAAATACAGTTGTATTATGTATTGTTAGAATCTATTGCATGCCAACAACTTCAAGTACTTCCTAGATGAATAATGAATGAAGAGGAATGTTAATCAATACTAAATATACTGTTTATATACTGTATATACATAAAAAATATTTCTCTTGACCGGAAAGCCCTCTGTCCACCATAGAATAGCTGTTGTATTAAAATATAATAAAGTGGATTATACTGCTAATGCTTTTTTTTAAATAGTAGATCGCTCTCTAGGACAATAGGAAGTTGTTAACAAGGGAAATTACATATGTTTTTAATTATAGGTTGGCTATTGTTGGATAACCTGACAAGATAATGAAGAGTTCACCAAATAAATGAAAGTGTACGAGCAGAGTATAACCATCTCACAGTGAAACACTGTGTGCTTTGTAATAACATGCTTTCCAATGACAGAAATAAAAAAGGGATTGATCTTAGCTAATCCTCTGGAACTCTCACATTGTTGAGATAGCGTGTGTGGCTGTGCTAGTATTCACTGACTTAGTGAAACACAACCTCTTAATAACCTGAGTAAAGCTAGAGAGGCAGCACAGATAAGAAAGATCTCAGTTCACAGTTCACTGTTCATTACAAGGTTGGTGTTCACTCCTGCCTGCAGTATACTAGAACTGAAGTCCCTCAGTGTAGTAGCCAGGAGCTCTCTGCCAACAGTGGTATTCAGGGAAACTTTGAAAATTTGAACCCACATAGACGCATGCACACCACACAAAGGGCCCTATTTTACACCTGGCGCAAAGCAGCGCAAAGCGGAAGCAAGCGTCTTTGCTATAGTCTCAGACTGACACAGTTGTCATTTTTCCATCCAGCGCTCGCATTATTCAAATGCACTTGTACCCATTTAAGCACCCATGGGTATGTTGGTGACATACACATTACATGGAAAGTGATTGTGCGTTTAACCAACAACAACCTGGTCAATGGCACATTAACATGATAGTGTATCCTACATCAACATATTTTAAGGATCTTGGTGGAATCTCGCTGTTGCCGTAGATTGTCTTCTCCAGCGCTTTCACAAACCCGCTGGTATTATAGCAACCCGCCAAGGTGCAAATGCGCCTGGATTTGTAAAGGGAATGGGAGATGACACTGACTGGTTTATTGTATGTTACACACAAAACACACCCGTGAAAAACCAACCATTTCTTCCGCCCTTAAACGAACACAAGCGGATTTGGACACACACTTAATGCAGTTTGTGCCCTGCGCTTTAGACCGTGCATTTAGATAGTTATTAAAATAGGGCACAAAAACTCACAAATAGATAAAGATACGTAAGCACACACTGTTTTGCTATCTTAAAGTCCTTTACTTTCCCCATACGGTTTACAAATCACCCTGACGCAACCAGATAAATGTGTGTACTACACAAAGTATTTACCTGTGTATGAAAAAGCACACATTCATAGTCATCCTCTCTATCCCAACATCTCTCTCCACTATGTCCCGCTCATTTGGCCTATTTTCACTCTCCCAGTCTCCCCAGTGGCCTTCAACTTCCTTCCAGTTTAATCACTTTTATTTACTTTTTTTATGCGCTGCTTATTGTCAACCTGTAGTTGTGTGTTTAGATGTGTGCTCATGGACTAGCCCGGGAAGCCTGGTCTTGCAAGCTCCACAGTGTTTTGTCGCTTTGTGAGTTTGTCACTCTTGGAAACATTGTTTTCAAGTAATGCTCTGGGTTGCCATGGCAGCTGGCTTCATAGCTGGTCTTCATGGCTGCTATTTGTAGTTTGGCTAGAAGTAAGTTGGCTTGCACCGGAAGCTTCTGCTCTTCAAACACGTTAACAAGGTGTTGTGTGTGTGGAAGTCACTGGCTCATAGCATATAGCTCAATCGTCTCTTGTTTTACAGAGAGAATTTGAAAATAACCGGTTTTCTCTAATTAATTTATGCAAAACTCACCTAAAGCTCACCGCTTGTTTTCAAACACAGGCACTACTTGCCATCGGTATCAACTGTAATTTAATTAGTATTTTCAATGTTTTGCATTGTGGGTTTCCAGACAATTGTAGTGAAGGTTTATTTTTCTCTCTCACAGGATCAGTATGTTCTCCTGGTGCTATTGACAAGCTGCTCATGTGACTGACTGACCCCTCCTTCTACCTCTCAGGTGGAGACTGTCTTTGGTTCCCCCAACATGACGGTGGCCTATCACGTGACTGGAGGGGACATTGTGTACCCTCCCTCTGTGGTGCTCGAGGGCCTTGAGGCGTATGGTCGTGATAGGCTGATCGCAGACCTTCGACAGTACCTCCCAATGGTCACGGCCCTACCCGTTCCTGCTGCGTTGTGGAGGCCGAACCCGGCCACTGGCTTCCAGGTCAAAACAGGTCAGCTAGTCCAGCGGTGGTGAAAGATGAGAATGATACACTGGTCATTGATACAATGCTCACAGCTTCTTGTCTGCTCACCAAACACTTCTACTGCACCCAATGTCAGTGAGATAACTTACATGATTTTATATTATATCCAAATTACATTATGCATCTATTGATGTTTTATATCTCTTGTATTGTGGTGTTTCAGTGCTGAGGTTTGTGGGAGCAGGCGATGAGCCGCGATCCTGTCGCTTCTCCCAGGTGTTGGAGCAGAGGCTTGAGAATGTGTATTCTGAAGCGCAGGCCAAGGTCCTCCATCCACACAGCAAGCTTTTTGTCCAGGTGCAGCACATGTTGATGGTGTTCAGGATCTTTCAGGCAGGACGCGGCAATAGCTGCGCTTGCTGTCGCGTTGAGTGTAGACTTCTCTGAGCTTGATTTTTTTTTTGTGCATAGTTTGGTTCCTAAGCGATTTAGATAAACATTGAAGCTGCAGGATGTAGACATGTTTTGCTTTTATGAAGTAATAGTCATCTCCTTCCATCGTATACACTTCTGTATTGCTTAAAGGAAGTTTTAGATAGGAATCCTATCATCTATTTTGTTCTTTTTAGATATCCAGCATAATGTATTAGTTTTATCTTGTTTTACACAAATACAATCAGTAGTTTAGGCTGTTTTGCAGACTCAGTGTAGACAGAACGCATGGGATTTGTGCTTAATTACATCCATTTGTGAATCGTTTGTTTAGCATTTTAAATAGCAGCTATTTCTCAGATGTGAATTGATTGTCTTTTGAAGAGGCAATTGTATTATTTTTTAATGAGTAGCCAAATACAATTTTCCAAGTTTGTTTTTCATTTAAAACAATATTAATGTTACAACACATTTACATCTTACATAACTACAGTTTACATATTTTTGTTGTGCTTGTAGAGTGAGTCATTTATCTTCCAGTCTGCAGTCCACAGATAATCTCTACAACCGTACAGTTCTTTGGTCTAAATCATTCATTCATTTCATAATTCAATCATTTCTTTACATGTATCATTCCTGTTGCCTCATAGATGTTGAGTGTCTCCCAGTTTACGGGCTCTCCAGCTGTGTCATTGGTCTACACAGTGAAGAATGGGACTGTCTACTTGAATGGCACGACAGCGTCAAACCTTCTGAGTCAGCTGACAGCCGAGCTAGTGGGCTACTTCCTCTTCTATCCTCCACTCATCATCGCAGAGCGTAAGCGTTTTAAAAGAATCCATACAGTGTATATTGCATAACATTTTGGTTTATCTTCACCTTAAGAAGAAGTCCTACACCTTAGTTATGGCTTTAGTGAACATTACTTTTTTTTTTTACATTTAAAAAGATTTAAAACATTTAAAAACATATTGGACAACAGGCCTTAAACATGTAATTTTGGGTCCTGACCCAAAGATTATTTTCCACGGCAGTTTGTGGGAGCTTTTCGCATAAGAAAATGCATATCAGCTTTTATTGAACAATATGCTTTTATGCATTACTCGCCTGGAAGCCGGGACGAAAACGCTCTCTATTTGATGATTGGCAGATTTCTCAATGAGGGCAGACCCCATAATAAACAGCAAATAATCTACAGAAATATGTTTCTACTTAGTCTGTAAAAGAAACCAGGCAGTGTTTGATGCAGCAGTGAGATGGTTTTCATATGAGTATATATTTATATGTTATATTATATTATATATTTTGCCATAGCCATTTGTAAATAATACATCTGATTGTAAAGGTTCTCAGTTAGTTTGGTAATTTATTAGTGTGCGTGTTTTGTGATTAGAACTACCAACATAATTGAGTTGCTTATTGTGCAACATGGCAGACACTGCTAATGTTGTAGAGCAGATTAATTAGAGAGGCCAGTTGATGACTTCAGCAAAGGCTTTAAAATTAAAGGTGGTGGCAGACCAATGCCCACCATTGATTTAACCCCAAAAGAAAAGAATGTTCATTTCAGATGTGTTGTGTGTATCTATTCTTCATTTGTGTCTGAAAGGTTCAGCTATTGCTATGTATGTTTCAAACTCCTCATGGTTCCAATGTACAGTGTCTTGCCTCACATCTAGACACAGCTCCATTGACAAACCTGTGCAGCAGTATGTGCACATTCAGGTGATTGATAGGCAAGATATATTCATTGGACCAATCAGGGAAAATATGACCTAAATCTTCGGGCTGCTGCCAACATTTTAATTTAATCTCATTGATATCTGACGGATGTCTATGGCAGTTCTGAGTGATAAATTACACTAAGTGTATATCTTTAAAATCCTACAGCAAAGTCAAGTGCACTTGAATGTTTTGCTTTGATCCGATAATGCTTTTGTAGCGCTCTCAACCCCTATAAGGTAAATTAAAGTAGCTGTTGTGTTCCTTTAGCAAAATAGTTATTTACATTTTAACGTCCTGTTTATGAAATCCACAGTTAATCAATCAAATGATTAGCCTTTTAAATATTAGTTACTGAGTTTATAAAAGCAGCAATATTTTAATATGAATAATATCAGGCCCACAACTGGTTTCTTACAAGTAACTTATTATTATTATTTAAACATGAAGGCAACCAATTTACCCATTCTTCTCGTGGTCATTGCTGAATTCAACAAAGTATAGTCATCAATTGCAATATATCCATGTTGTTTAAACCAAAACGGAACCATTTCCACAGCAACTTGGAAATACAGCATTTCACATTCATTAAAGTCAATACAATGAGATCTACAATTAACCTGTCAATCATTAATTTCCTTGCGCCTAACACGGTTACCAATGGGTCCTTGAGCATTCACAGCGGACAAACCTCCCTACCACTCCATCGTAGCAGGCCTGCTTTGTTGCACGTGTTTGTGGTCCCAGTAAAATGATCCTATTCTATCCATTGAGCAAACAAAGGTAACGAACGTCTACCTGATTCTCGCCGAACTCTGATTTGTCCGCTCCGTGAATTCTTCTACCTTGTAAAATACATGGACATTCTCTCTATCCACATAACTTTTTACAATGATTTCAATTAAATTAAACATGTGCACTCTTTTATCTTCTAGTACTCTATATAAAATGTATTAACTATTTATTGTATCTCTGAACTTTATCTACTGTAATTATCCATCAACTTAAATGATAGCCTAATCTCCATAGGGCTTACACCCCTAGAAGACACTGGGTTGTGGTCTATATTTAGACAAGGCTCAAGAGGGATCCCCTTACAGGACAGGTACCAAAATAACAAAAGAATCAAATGAAACACAGCAGACACATGAGGACAGTCCTCTGTTGAGTAATTGGATGTTGTTTGTTTTCTTTCTTGCCATGAACAGCTAGTCGTGCTACAACGAGTCACTGAAGGTTATTTGCTGCACAGGTAAATGCTAAGCCTATGTCTTTCATCTCCGTCTCTGGTGAGGGTGTACTCCGCCTAACAAGCAGCTCTAGCACTCTTTCTGTGTTGGAGCTGTGTAGAACAACAAACCACGAGTGGCAGCAGGTATATTAGCAGTGTTTGCATCCTACCCATCTGGAAGGAATGCCCACTGCTGTGTGGAGGAACCCAGGTTTGCAGATCTAGAGATGTGTCCCAATTAGATACCTTTTCTTTCTATCTATAGCCAGAGGTACTGCGAAGTACTTTCAGTTTAATTTTGCCATGAGACTCAGTCTGGAAAGCTTAGGAATAATTTGAATGTGTCCGAGTCAGAACTTTCCAATCAGCGTGTTGATAGCTATACAGGCGTGGTTTAGGTGTGCCGTGAAAATGACCTGATCCTGATCCAATCAACTGCAAGTATGTTTTATAAAGTACCTGCCATTCACAAACAGTTTCATTGCTCAGCTCCCCAGATGGACTTGTGACAACAATTTCTCTGGCATGTCAGGTTAACTGTGAACAAAAACAACCACTTATAGAGGTTATACAGTAGCACAACGACAGCAGCGCCGAACCTGAAAAAGTAAGCAGAGATTAAGCTATTAACAAAGTAGAAGCACCACTATGTTTCTAACTCTCGCACACATATTAATTCAAACAACTCTGGAGCTAAGTGGGAGAAATCAATTCTGGTTTATGGCTGCAGTCCACAAAAAAATATGTTCATTGCTGGCAATGGACCAATTCTATTAATGACAGCAAACACGCACACACACACGCACACCTCACCCACCAATTATATGTGCGATGACCACCGAGAGTGCATCTGGTGTGTTTGTGTTTAGCAGAGCTGTGGCTCAGGGGTCATGTTTGGACAGATACACGACATATGGAATAACTCAAGTGTCATTAAGCAGAAGGCACAAGGCAGCGTTGGTGTACATTGTATGTTACGGTGTTGAAATGAAGACCAGAAGCAATTCTGGAAATACATAACTCAGTTAAACATGTGTGTTTTAATGAATTAGTTTAGGACGATACCAGTAAATGATATATTGGCTAGCTGGATGGGAGAAGGGGTGAAATGAAGAGAGAGCTGGAAATGTCAAAATAGATGGTGACATAAACAGAGTGGAGACTGTAATAGCTGTAACGACTGACATTGGAAATAAAAAATAAATAAAAAAGTGAAAGGAGGGAAACAAAAGAGGTTTGTAGGGTGTTTGATTGTTGCACTATACCCCTGCTATCAGTGACATTACACATTCACAGGAGGTGAGACTGGGCCCTTGCATATGTTGGCAGCAAGTGGCTCCTCACTTGAGAGCCAATTATAGCAATACATTAAAAGGGGGTGTCTTATAACACCACAGGCTATGTTCTGCTGAAATCTCATTTCTTTCCCAAATGCCACATGAGAGAATTCAGACATGGAGATGTCTGTTTCACTTCAAGGATTATGTGTGTACGTTTGAGAATATGTTTGTTATTAACATTTAACAAGTTAAGTGTCAATTTATAGCTGTCAAGAGTTCATTTGGTTGATTTTTAAAACAAATATTCAACCCCATTAAAAAAAAAAAATCTGAATGTTATGCCTTGTGATTTGAGATATTTTTATTACGTTAATTTTCTGTTTGGAACATGAACATGTTCTCTGTTTTTTTAGAATGTTCTGGTTTGTTGCATCAATCCACCACATCCCTGAGGGCTTATGTGAAATCTCATCAGAGATTAGCATTCTACGTGATTTAATTTATTAGATGGTGTTAAACTCATTCAACAAACAGCCTTGAAACACCATTCCACACACACTGCTGTTTCAGTTACCTGCATTTCCCAGTGTGCAATTCAGTGATTCTCCAGTTGAAGAGCAGTGATACAGCATTCCCCCCAATCACAGGGGGGAATGCTGTATTTCGCAGCACATTCACTTAATTAGATGAGCAATATGTAAAATAAATCACTGAACACAAAGACAACTGGAGGTCAAACAGCTGGAAGCTCTCATTGCTCCTGTATCTGACACACCGTTATAATGAGGCTCAAATATGTGGTTTTAACCACAGGAAACCACCACACTATAAATTGTCCGCTTGTTCACAGCTAGGTTTTCAGTTTGAACAAAGATTTATAGAGAAGAAAGTGTGCGCATAAAATGTTAAATTGAACAGACTGTTGTCAGCAAACATGTTTTACCATCTTTAGTACTCTATGCTAAGATGCCAGTATTGGCCCTGTTCTACACGTTGAATGTGATTGAATTCAGGAATTCTGTAACCGAAAAAAATATATTTTGTCCTCCTAACCACATTAGAATTGGTGTTTAAATGACTATGTTACTGTAATGAATGTAATCACAATTACCAGTAAATAATTTAGTGGACTCTTATCCAAAGCGACTTAGAAATTATTGGAAATATTGTTGTAAGTATTGGAAGGGGTGAGGCATCTTGCTCAATGATACAGATGCCACAGGATGCCAACTCTGCCAATGCTGTGGCTCAAACCTATAACCTTCTGGCTCAGAGTCAAACACCCAGACCACTAGCCCTGCTGCCCCCAGTCACTGTACATCTTAAACGCCTAACATTTAGCTTGGTGAAATGCTATTATTCAGTTAGATTCCTGTGTTTTGGTTGCAGTGGCCATTTTGTGTTTGGTCACTTACTGTAAGTTGTGCATGTGACTACTGTGACTTTTTTCCCACTCTCTTTGCAGCTCTTGAATACCATAATCTCAACACATCCATTGCGACCAGAGACTTCTGGGTAATCACAGGTGAAGTGATTTATCATTATTAATTAGAAAATGTATTTTGCTCAGTATTTCCTCTAGCATTCCCTTTAATTTTAGACCACATTATTTTAGATCTTAATAATATTGTCCTACATAAATAGTAATTGAAGACACAAGATCATGCCAAACTTGCCAAACCAACCCTGGCTCCTTACATAGGAACATAAACAGTGGCAAATACCGCTCACAACAACAAAGCCTTAGGAGCAATTCTAGGATCAGACCTTTAGGGGTCCTCAGCCCCTAATGAGAATGTGATCTGTAGGCCTATACAAAGACGTCTAAATCACAAATGTCACTGTAGGCCTATTAATCAATAATAATTTCCATTTGCAATGGCATACGTTTTGTTAAAACATTGGTGAGGGAACATGTTAATTAAGCAGGGGGTCTGTGACATTTTTAGCATCAAACGCTTCCAGTTCCTGCATTCTGGTGAATTTCTATGCATTAATGTGTGCCTTTTATGCACAAAAAAATCTGGTGGAAATGTCTCTAAAGCAAAAGACTAAATTCTGGAAGAGATGACGATTTAAAATATAATGGAATATAATGTAATAAAGTTCTCAAGCATTCTGTATTGCTTTCAAATTCTCCCCAGAAATATTCACCTGTGTGTAAAAAAGTTTGCAAAATTTTACATAAAAGTTCTTAAACTTCAGATAAAATCTTGTTAATAAAAAAAGTAAGACATTTTTTTTAAATAATAATTATAACTATAAATTATGTTTTAAGGGGTTCTGAAAATATATAAAAAGGGTCTAAAACACCCATGCGTATTCATACTATGCTATGCTTCACAGTGTATTTCGATGTGTGGGGCGGCGCAAAGGGATATTGTTTTGATTTGAACATGAATTTAGCAAGCGTTCATTAAAATGACTGACCCTGCCTTTAAATCTTCACCAGGGCAAAATAGGCTTTGGCAGATAAAATGCATTGATCCTCAAGGTGTATAGTTTAATTAAGTGTTCACAAATGTGCAACTTTATAATCTCAGAGTATATATGACTTTAATTTCTGAATATTACCCCCCTACCCAGCTTCTCAAAAGTTTTTAGGGCCATGCACAATACACTGTAGAATGTACATGTTGCGTTCATAAAATATTCTTAAGCTCTTTGATGATTCCACCAGAATGATGAGGCATTTAGGTTTACAAAGCTAGCAGTCAGAGTAGTCAGATGACTTCCAAAAAACGTTTGTTTGCGAATACAGACGTTAAGTTTCTAGATACCTATGTTATTAGGAACAATAATACATTTTTGTTTAAAGAAATGGCCTTGGGAGTACTGGAAAGGTTAAAGCACATTCATTAATGCACACCTGGGAGTCTTGTTCTGTTGGTCCCTTGGCTACTGTGGGCAGCTCATTTGAGCAGTTGGAGGAGCTTGGCATGAGCCAAGCGCCCTTTAATGGCTTTGGCTAAAGGAGGGGAGTTTCTTTTCCACTTCCTCTTGCCAAAAATTCATAGATTGGGTTTTTCCAGTCCCAGGTGTTCTATAACCTTTTAAATTTGAACTTCAAACGCTAGTGTTGGAAGATTTTATTACATGCTATTCCCTCCTCACGTTCTTGAGACATTTAGGTCTTCTCTCCAGAACTTCACACATTTCTGCCTCAGTTCACTGTTCAATATGAAACAGGTGTGTGCAGTGTCATGGCTTAATTAAAGGTAAAGTCAGTAAAGGTATTCCAAGCTAAATGTAAGATAATACACATTACATTTGTTCTGAACATGTATTTTCCCAGTGATCCAGGATGTAGATAACTCCAGCCTGGAGGGCCAGTACCAGAGCTTTGCCAGTCTAATGGAGCAGCGGCTAGCAGAGTTGTTTGCGGTTGCAGGCCAGCAGGGCATCCGTTTCAGGCGAGCCACCAATGTGGGCAGCTACACTGTACAGGTGAGGGACTAACCATTATTTCCCTTCTTGAGACTGAAACGTCTCCTTAACAAGTCATTGGGTGGCCTGTTAATACAGTTGTGTTCATTTACAACCAGATGGTTAGCATGCGGCGTGTAACAGGGTTAAAGAACCCAGCGGAGATGACCTACTATGTCCAGCAAAATGGCATCCCGTTACTGGGCACTTCTGCTGCCAAGGTCCTCAACACGGTGGATTCTCAGACCATGGCGCTCACGCTGGGCTTCTTTGTCCAGCTGCAAGCTGAACGTAAGCACAGCATTCTTCTAACAATGGACACACACAACAAAAAAGAGACAGCCGCAGAAACAGCTTAAAGAAAAGCTAATGCTGGGGTACAACGAGGAGCGATAGCAGCAATGTTTTGCTTCTTAATCTTTGAAAAGCTCCAGGCATTGTTTGTTTGAGCCGCAGTGCTGTTCGTTTGCTGAGAGTGGGGAGAGAGCGCGCGTGTGTGTGTGTGTGTTGGACAAGGTTAGGGTGGCTGCAGTCTGCCCCTATGGATTTTCCTCCATTAGCTGAATCAGATACTCTGTATATCAGGTTGAGCTCTAAGCTTTGTCTTGCAGAATGGGTGGAACATATGCATTTGTGTGCTCATTTACATTATGCTCTCAGTGAAATAGACTTGTTTTAATCCGCTGGTCATAGATTGTATGTACAGGGACAACGTAACGAATATAAGCATGCAGTTTTCACATTCTCCAAATCAAAAGCATTTTATTGTTATGCAAACCACCTGGCCCTGCTCATGTTCCATTTACGGCATGGGGGGTGTCTGCAGCATAAACAGCAATGGACTGTAGTTGTTGTACCACTTGGACGGATTAAACCTGGTTGCTCTTGTTTTCAGCTGTGGTGAAAAACCCTCCTAATAACCTGTGGATCATAGCTGCCGTGTTGGCCCCCATCGCCGTGGTAACACTCATAATCATCATCATCACAGCTGTGCTGTGCCGGAAGAACAAGAATGACTTTAAAGCTGATGCCATCGGCAACCTCAACCCTCGTGCTAAGGTAGGCCAGAGAGAGAGAGAGAGAGAGAGAGAGAGAGAGAGAGAGAGAGAGAGAGAGAGAGAGCGACTAAAAAAAAACGACATTACCTATTGGAATGCACAAACACAAGCCCTAAATCGACCGTACACCATCTGACCATGGTGACTGATCCACACAGCAGAAATATATTGACAAAGTACAGGCTCAGCGAGCACAGCCATGCTATTAAGAAGGGAAGACGCAGGAAAACCTGTCTCCCGGTAGAAGAAAGGCTGTGCAACTACTGCACAACAGATGAACAAGAGACAGAGCTGCACTTCCTTTTAAAATGTGAGAAATACCAATCAATCAGAGAAGGTCACATCCCACTTCACTCAAATTGATAGTCCAGGGCTTTGAGGACCTCCCTGATAAAGAGAAGCTGTCAGTCCTTATAGGGAAGGACATGGTCAGCTGTGCGTTGGCCGCGCACTATGTTACCGCCTGCCACAAGATGAGGGACAGTGCCTGACATATGTAATGCCTGCTATCTTCCTTGAATACCAAGATGTACCTGATGTTTTATTGTATTTATTTTACTTGTTTCTAATGTATTGTTTAATTGACCTGTTTTCATCTGATCTTGTTAATACAACTGTATGTTATGTTATTATGTTCCATAGTTTACGTTAATCACATTAATATGAAGAAGACAAAAACAATTATAATATACTTTGGCAATATGTACACTGTTACGTCATGCTAATGAAGTGATTTGAGAGAGAGACTTTCAGAATTAGACTAGCAGTAGAGGACAGTCGGCATAACTGATCAGCTTTTTCATCGTGATTTTTCAGATGGTGTATCGCAGGGATGTGGGATACTTTCACCAGGTATCTGCCTTTCTCACTGTCCCTACTTAACGAAAGTAATCATCTGCTAGTCATTTAATTTGTCATCAGTTTTTCATTCATATGAAATGTCCTTGATGTGAGGAGGCCTCTCGCTCATCAGCCAATAGCATTTTTCAACTGCAATATAGTCTGTGTTTAGTCTGTAGGGACAGTTGCAACACATGCTTGAAGAGAGAGAACAGACTAAATTCACAGCATTTACACAGTTTTGTCAAGAATTGAATCTGGATCCGTTGCCAATATTTTAGGCTACCGTCTCGAAACCAAAATGAAAGTTCAACTGATAAAGGTGGATGCCATTCCATTCCATACCTGAGACAATATTGAAATCATAAAATATCCCAAAGCTTTTTTTTAGCATTGATTAAAAAGGTTAACTGAGGTACATGTGTCACAATTGTATCAGCTGTCAGTAACTTAAATCAATTTAAATTTAAATCAAAACCAATCAAAAGTACCTTCACCATCTGGATTCCAGAGAATATCTGCATGTAAACCAGACTTTACTTAACCTAATATGTGAAATCAGTGACACATTTGACACACAAAAGTGACCTATTGTAGTAAGCTTAATATCACATATTGATTTGGGCAGTAGCATGGGTATACTGACGCAATGAAGTGTAACTGACCTTAAATGACACAGTGAAGAGAGGACACCTAAATCTTTTAACTAAGTGTGTATTTTAGAGTGGCTTGTGTGACTGTGTGTGTGTGTGTGTGTGCGCACCAACACTTTTACCTCCTCCTTTCTCTTTATAATCACGTGGACTTTTATAATGAAATAGAACAAGGGTTCCCTGCTGTGAGTTCTCCTCCAAGGGCTTTAGATCTTACTTCTCCAAATCTCATCTTGCCCACTCTGATTCATTTACTCACCATAATCGGGAGAGCGGATGAAAAGAGGCTTTAATTAAAGCAACACTTATCTATTTCAAGGAACAGTGGTGACATAATCCCAGTTCTGCCCCAAATCCTTTGACATCATTTAATAGGCGACATTTTTGAGCCGCTTGCAATCGTCTGTCTATGTGACAACTCATGCTGCCTTATGGGGATCTGTGATACGGAGAATGAATATTTAAGTGAGATTTTATGTTCATAGCCTCCCAGTTTAATATAATTACAGCAAAATTAATTTAGTCACTTTTACAACAGCACGTAGGCTATTGGGGTGTGTTTACAGTGACACTGGCTCCAATCTGGAGTTGGTCCTCGGGCTCTGCACAGCGGCTGCCCACTGCTCCCTTGAGGGATGGCTTAAATTCAGAGAACATATTTTGCTTCACGTATGTGTATGTGACAATAATAGCACCTTTACCTTTACAAACAGTACAACAGTCCCACCTATCCTTTCTGGTGGAAAAAAATGTGACATAAGTCACTACATGTGTACCACTTTTAATAATAATAATAATAATAATTAAAGCAGCGTTGATAGGGGTCAAGAAGACAGCGCAGTCTGATTGGAGGAGGAAGGAAGAGAGATCAGAGGTAAGGCGCAAGAGGTCAAATATGTATTTTCCTCATAGACATGTTTTACATCATTGTCTTTGCAAAGGCATTAGGTGTTGAGGTCTGACAGGACATACATCTAAAATATTAGTCCTGCTCACCCCCTCTCCTTATAATATGAAAAATTGAGCCTATATGTATTGGCTGGCCCAATGCAGAACTTCTGAATACCAGATAAGACACACGGTGAAATTGAATACAATGAACATTTTGATGGCTTTATCACAAATCTGTAAGAGTACCCTTTACCGAGTACAAAGACATGTCTAAGTACTTTATATGAGAAATGGTTAGCGAGTTACATCCATTTAAGCTCTGAAGCAATCAGAAACAAGCATTGCTAAAAGTCCCAATCAACCCTAGAGCACCCCCTACTAAGTCTGAATATCTGTCATACTACTCTGTATGACTAACACCCAACAATGATAGAGGATTTTCTATGGAGTCCAATGATGTGCCTAACTTCTTCTATGACAAACTGTTGGTGAGTTAAAGCTGTTTAAGCTCTCGGCCAATCAGAAATGAGCATAGCTGAAAAGCACCAATCAGAGATAGAAGACTTCCTACTGAGTCCAATGACATACCCAACTACTCTCTGGGAGTAATGGTTGGTGAGATATGGCCATTTAAGCTCTTGGACAAAAAGAAACGAGCTTGACTAAAAAGCAACCATCAGGGATAGAGGACGTCTTACCGAGTCCAATGATGTACCCAACTACTCTGTTGGAGTAATGGTTGGTGAGTTATAGCGTTTTAAGCTCTCTGCCAATCAGAGACAAGCATAACT
>JAODOY010066426.1:0-16705 GCA_025399855.1 Forbesichthys papilliferus
GACTATATTTTCTATTCATTTTGCAACTCATTTGAGGAAAGAATGTGTGAGTTTTCATAGAAAACATGAAATTGTCTTGGTGACCCCAAACTTTTGTGTGTGTGTGTGTGTGTGTGTATGTATAAGAGGAGGAGGCCTGGGCAAAGTCTTGGCCTGGGGGCCGGATGCGGCCTTTTGAGACATTCTAACTGGCTGGTGTGTGTATATAAAAATAAATGTTTACAGCTCTACAAACACATCTAGCATTCTCCTTTTATTTTGTATATTTATAAAGCATTTACATATTCAAGAGGATAGCTTCCAATTTATAAGATAACGTTTCACTTTTAAGTCATACGCAAACACACCCAAGTCATTTAAAAATAATTTCCAAATGGTTATTTGTCTACTGGTGGAAATGTGTTACATTGAGATTAATACAATTAAAATAAAAGTAATGAGTCATCAATGGGAAAACTTCTTTAACACAAAAAACTAGAAAAGCACCCACCACTAAATGCTGTTTATGTACATCTGCCTCATTATTGCTAAAATACCTACAATGAGCACAGTCCACAAATAGACTTTACTTTCTTATTACTATTTCTACTTTTTATTAATCTCATGATAAATGAACCTCCTCAAAATCTTGTTCTGCAGGTGAATATCACAGTGAATTTTATCCAGGAGCAGAGTAGAGGACACGTCCTTTTAAAGGACGGTTTATACCTACCAAAGACTGTATATACAGTGGCAGACAACACCACATCAATGGAGCTGACACTCTGGGACACAAAACACACAGTGCAAATTGGACAATGGTATTCCATCACCAATGTGTCTGTAAGAAAACTCACAGGCAACATGTTTCTTTCAACCACAAAGGACACAACCTTCTCAGATGTGCACTGTAATGTTGCCATTTGTGCAGTCAAGCAAAACGCTACTGAAACATTTGCAGCTGAAATCATTGGTGCTGACATCACAACCGTTTACACATGCCCCTTGAGACACCACCTGCCACAGATTGCCTTAGAAAGCTGTAAAGTCCTATGCAGTCAGTGCAAAACACACTACAAGTTCTATGCTGTGACTATGAATACCAGCGGCACACTAACAGTGAAAGAAACATCAGGAAAAATGCTAAAGGTTCATGCTGAGGATGAAGTAGTAAGGAGTGTAACGCTGCATCTAGCAGAGTGCTAACGCTAACATTGTTAGCTGCTGCTCGTCTGGTATTTACCGCGTCACGGGCTATAAATTGGGCCAAATGAATCTGCTACAGACATCAGTGGATGTATTAGGGTAGGTACACACAAACACACACCATGCCACCCATTTTTCTTTTGGTTTCGGGATTACTAAGCGCGTTCGCAGCTCATTGCTGCCTCTCATAGTCCATTGACGACACTATTTTTTCAGATCGGAGCATAGTTATAGGTGTATTTTTCCGAGTCGACGGTACATTTAGCAAATCGACGTACTTAGTAACCGGTGTTGTCGGTTACGTCGACTAATCGTCCCAGCACTAATTGACTCTACTGCCAATATATTCTGATTTAAACATTCAAAATCTATTAAACTGGAAAAACATCATCCATCCTAGTTTCTGTGGAAGTTTCTAAAATTTGGGGAGATTCTGTCCATAGGGGGCGCTATAAACCTAACATTTCATTTGAGAAATGTATTTTATAGAGATTGACCACAAGGGGGCGCAGATTTACGCTTTGTTTCATTTTTGTAATTTGATGTAATTGCACAAATGATCCAGAAGATGGCAGCAGACATTTTATTTAAAAAAAAAACTTTCTAGCTAGCTGAAGCAATAGTAAAGCAATAACACCATTAATGTTATGTTAGTCATTTTTATCAGGCCGACTTGTAGCTAGACAACAATAACCATAAAAAATTAAGGAACATAATAGTAATATTTTTTGAGAACATTTGCTTTTGGATTTTATTGAATATTGAAAAATAAACAATCTGACACACTTTCGGTAAATATTTATTGTTTATCTCCAATTGTTTTGTAGATAACGTGAGCTGGGTAGGTCAGGCCATGGATCCGTCTGGTTTAAAAAGATATGGGAGTTGAACAGGATTTATGTCCACTAAATGTAAAACTCAATTTTCTTCAAATCCATGGCAGTCTTAGATTTTATTGTATCTGAAAAAAATGTTCATCTGCAAAGTTCGCATTGTGTGGTCCGTTCCACTGCGTTTAACATTGGTATAATTCCACATCTTATTTCTCTTGCTGAGGACACCAAAACGCTTCGACAGAAGAGTTGACGAGACTGCTGCTGTTCTGCTTGGACCCCGATGATCGCTGCTTGCGGCTATATTTGTATCCCTATTGTATTGGTATCCCTATTATATCCCTAGTATTATTATTATTAGGGCCAGAGCACACACAGTGTGTGCAAGGACCCTATTGAAACCCTAGTGATTCTTCTTCTTCTTCTTCTTCTTCTGTCACTTAAATATATATTAGGGGGCCTAAACATGCACGAAAACTCACGAAACTTTCCGCACAGGTGTCTTCCCTGGGAAATCGCCGATTTTAGGTGTCTCGCAAATGGGCGTGGGAAATTGGCTCACTAGCGCCCCCTACAGATCAACCCCCACGAACAATTTGTCCTAGACGTATGAAATTTCGGTGGAACATGTAACATGACCAAGTGTACAAAAAAGGCTCTTAGAGCAATTCCCTACATTCAACAGGAAGTCGGATATTTTGAATTTAATGGTCATTTTTGGCGATTTGCACGCATCATACTTTAACAAACTCCTCCTAGGGAATTATTGCGATCACCTCCAAATTTTGTGTGTGCATTTAACACACTATGGGGATTAAAAGTTGTACAAATGGTGAGTTTTCACTGATGGGCGTGTCCGTGGCGTGGCGTGGAAAATACATGATTCGCCATGAAACAGGAAGTTGGTATAACTTCTGTGTACATGCTCAGAAATACACCAAACTTTACAGATTTGATAAACGGCCCGCCCTGAAGACATCTGTATGCCAATATTTATTTTAACTTATAGCGCCACCTACTGGCAAAAGGAAATGTTAATTTTTATGCTGTGATGTTTTCACTGATGGGCGTGTCAGTGGTGTGGCGTGGCAAATACTTGATTTGTAATGAAACAGGAAGTTAGTATAACTTCAGTGTACTAACTTGCTCAGAAATGCACCAAACTTTACACGTTTGATAAACGTCCCGCCCTGAAGACATCTGTATGTCAAAATTTACATAGTTATAGCGCCACCTACTGGCAACAGAAAATGTCATTTTTTATGCTGTGACATACTGCTCCTAGCTGGTTAGATTAATTTAATTCAAAACTGTCTCAGACAAGCCATAAGACCCTGTCGATGATATGTGAATATTCTGGGTTTTTGCTTAACGGCTTGTCTGGGGCGTGGCGGCAAAGGTAAATCGTTCGCCAAGACTCAAATTGTTGTAACTTCTCCATAAATGCTCAAATCTGTAACACATTTTTATAAATTCATAAGAGCCCCACCCTGAACACATTGATATGTCAACATTCACTCAAAGTCATAGCGCAACCTACTGGCAACAGAAATCAATTGCTGTAACTTCTCCATAAATGCTCAAATCTGTACCAAATGTTTATCAATTCAAAAAGAGCCCCACCCTGAACACATCGCCATGCCAACATTCACTCAATGTTATATCGCCACCTACTGGCAATTAATATATATACACGTTTTATGCTTTCATTCCCTGCTCCTAGCAGGTTGTCCACATTTTTTACAGAATCGTCTCAAGCAACACACAATGATTCATATCCGAATTTGCGCCACGCCCCGACGTGCGTCACGGCGCGAGGGCCCGCCCAGAGTTGCTTGCAACCCTAGTTAGGGCCCAAGCACACAGTGTGCGAGGACCCTATTGTATCCCTAGTGATTATTAGGGAGCCAAGCGCCGAAGGTGCGTAGGCACCCTATTGTTTGTTAGCTAATTATTATTAGGGGTCAAGTAGCGAAGCTGCTGACACCTATTGTTATTGTTGTTTTTTAAATTATTTTTATTATTAGGGGTCAAGCACTGAAACCTATTGTTATTAGGGGTCAAGCAAGGGTTATTATTATTATTATTCCGCCGGATTTTCAGGTTTCGGCATGTTCCACATGGAGCGTTTTTACGAAACTTGGCACATTGGCAGACATTCACCCAATTAGGAAAAATCTCAAATTACAACATGCTGAGATCAAATCTCTAGCGCCACCAACAGGTCAAAGTTGCGATTTTCAAACAGGCATATCTCCTGACGGCTTTAACCTACAGACCTCATCTAAGATTCATATGATAGCTCTTCTTATGCCCTACAACTTTGCAACAGGCCATTTTGAAATCCGCCTACCTAGATTTTCCGCTATTTTGAATTTTGTGAAAAATCGTTTTTTTAATATCCCTTCCTAGGCCATTTGTCCAATCTTAACCAAACCAAGGCTAATCCATTCTACTAACGACAGTAAGCAAAAGTTGATCAAAGAATTTTGAAATTCGAAACAAAATGGCCGCCACAGATGAAAATGTATTGGATGAAACCTTCCTTACACAGGAAGTAGGTGTATCTCTTAGTCGGTTAATCCAATCGCAACCAAATTTGATTCTCAAGTTTGAAATGCTCTTCAGAAGATACCCTCACGTGTTTGGCCTCATGGGGGCGCTATACCATAAAAACCACAAAAATGGTAACAGATCCTATACCGTGTGTCCGATTTTAAGAAAGCAAGTGGGAATCCACTCAACTTTCAAGCCTTTATCTGCTCAAGAGAAACTACGTTAATTCGTTAAAGGGCGTGGTCAACACAAGTAAAGATTCGTCCAATCAGCTTTCAATAGCAATTAGCCAGGTTTACTAAAGTCACACAATCATGAAACTTGATGGGTATGAAGGCCTAAGGATCTGAATGATGTAAAAAAAAGTTTTGTCCAGATTGCTTAATATGGGGCGCTACAGTCATCAAATGAACATTGCAGCTTTAAAATGTCGACAGCTACTGTACAAACTGTTATTTATCCCTTAGCATGGATGTTGCAAATTGAGAAGGTATTCCCTTTTCCATTAAGACCAGAACTCATTGGCTAGGTATTGGACTCTTCGCCACCTTTTACGTAGATAAACGTCTTCTTTGACAAACTGTTCAGGAGGTGGCAAGATTATTGAAGACTTCATAGTCAGAATATGAATAGGTGTGAGTAAACCAGATGGATTGTTGAGATGCTCTGTAGTCAAAGGTCTGCTGTTTACAATTGCCATGACTTCATAAAAGTAAGTACATAAGGAGGAACTGTCAAGTCTTTGAGAGGATTGATCGAAAATGGACGTCAGTACACTCTGTATCGTTCTTATCTGCCTCTCCCAGACTGGGGGTATTCATGACATACTCACGTGGTATTTTCTTCAGACATTCCTGATCCACATTCTTCAGTGCTTCTGCGAACTTACAAAGTTCGTACCTTGGTCTGACCTGAGTTGGCGGACCGGTCCTCGGATGGCAATAAAGGCACCAAGTGATGAAAGCATCAGTGCTTAAATCATCAAGCATCTCTATGTGAACACCGCAAGAACACATACAGGTAAACAAAAGCCCATACTTTTTTATCTCTTTCCTACCTTCTTTATAATAAAACGGACCAAAGCAGTCCATTCCACTGTTTGTGAATGGAGGAGTTTCTTCTGTGCGTTCTGTAGGTAGGTCAGCCATTTTTTGCACTTCAGTGCATCTTCTATGTGCAAGTTGTGCACTTGTAAATGTAAGAAGCAACAGCATTGCTGCAAACCATAATCCAAATGCCATTGGCACGTAGTTAATTTATTGTCATACCTCTACCTTGATGCTGTGTTCTATCATGATAATATTTGATGAGTAAGGTTGACACATGACTTTCTCTTGGCAGTATTGCTGGATGTCTCAATTGTGGGTGCAAAGCTGCATGCCTTAAGCGTCCTCCCACCCTGAGGATACCATCTAAGAACGGACTTAAGCTCTGTAATCGATTTACCTTGTTAGTGGTATGCATCTTGCTATTATGGCTATGGATTAACATTTGAAAATGCTGCCTCCCGTACCATCTTGATAATGGTAAATTCAGCTTCCTTCCTCTCTTCTATGCTTGTTGCTTCACAGGTTCTTGACCCTTTTACTTCCTTGCCATGCCTCTTGAGCCTAGCAATGGCTTTGACCAATCTTGTCCAGTCTGAGAACTTTTGGAGACGGTCGAGCAATGATCTAACCTTCTTTGCCTGGGTATCATGTACCTGCGCCTTTCTGAGCTCTGGCTCATCAACAGCAACGTCTCTCACCTTTACATCTTTGCTGGGAAGTGTGTCATGCCATAGGAATTATGGACCTGTAAACCAGCTAGAAGCAATCATTTCCTTTGACATGATGCCTCTAGAAGCGTGATCAGCAGGGTTCTCTTCAGAACTGACATAACCCCGTTGCTTAGGATCTGTACTTTGCTTGATACGCTGTATGCGTAAGATCTTTAATGTCTAACTCTTTCTTAAGCATATCACTTGTTCGGACCGCTACAACAGCCGCAGGCAGCTTGAGTCTGGGAACTGTTGTGACTTTAGTTGGGGAAACTCTGGCTTTGCCCATGACTAATGAGCAATGGATTTCTCTTGATGAATTGATTACTCTGAGGTAAGTGCATTCTACGTATCCGGATACACTTGCGTCAGCGAAATTATGGAGTTCGTATTGTTGTATTTCCTTCAAATTTGATGGAACATGACAGCGCCGCATCTTTATGTCAGCCAAATTTGGTAAATCCAAGAGCCAGGACTCCCATTGGGGTCGCAAGTCATCTGGAAGTGGTTCATCCCAGCTAACCTTTTCACGACACATTTGTTTGCAACATTTGTTTCCCTACAAGAACAAATGGTGCTACAAAGCCAAGTGGATCATATATTGAGGCCACTGTCAAC
Organism: Forbesichthys papilliferus; assembly: GCA_025399855.1. NCBI lineage: Eukaryota > Metazoa > Chordata > Actinopteri > Percopsiformes > Amblyopsidae > Forbesichthys > Forbesichthys papilliferus. The sequence continues at coordinate 6,952 of JAODOY010066426.1, forward strand.
AAGACTCCTCTTCTAGAGAGTGGATGTTCATCCACAACCACTCTGAATTGGAACTCGTCTGACATAACACACCATTGAACACCAAGTGCCCGTTCAATGTGTGGCTCACCCAAAGCCATGTCTTGGTCTTTGGGTCTTTCAGCACATTCTTCCTTAGGGATAGAAGCTATGACTTCTGGACAGTTGGAAATTAACTTGTGCAGACGTAGTTTGCCAGAGCTACATAGATGTCTTGCTTCCTCAACCAGTTTGATAGCATCATCCACTGTTGACACACTTGTTAAACAGTCATCAACATAGAAGTTTCTTTCTATGAATTTGATAGACGCTATGCTGAAGCTGCCTTGACCTTGAGCAGCAAGATGTTTTAAGCCATAATTGGCGCAGCCAGGTGAGGAGGCTGCAACAAGTGCACCCTCATTCGGTACACAGAGCTGAGCGTCAAGGTTCCCATTGTCCCACCAGAGAAAACGCAAATAGTCCTAGTCTTCTACTTTTACATGAAATTGATGGTACATGCGTTCGATATTACACATGACTGCTATCGGACCCTTTCTAAACCTACAAAGAACACCTATCAGGACATTTGTTAGCTCTGGACTGGTCAACAGGTGGTCATTCAGTGATATGTCTTGAAACTTCGCTGAGAAGTTGAAGACAACTATTATTTTTCCTGGCTTTTTGGGATGATACACCCAATTGGTTTGGAATGTACCAAACATGTTTCATATCAAGTTCATCAGCTGGAACTTTTTCAGCATCACCACGAGCTATGGTTTCAGTCATTAAGGCTACGTAGTCCTTGTAGTACTTGTAATCCTTCTTGAGTCTCCATTCCAGGCATTTTAGACGATGAATAGCACATACCTTATTGTCTGGCAGATGTGGTCTATCCTCCTTAAAAGGCAAAGGCATTTCATAATGACCTATGTCTTTAAGTCTGATGCCCTCCTCCATTATTGACAAGAAGCGTATATCTTCCTGGGATATGTGACTATCCTTTACAGATCTTTCATTGAAGTCTGATTCAAGCACTTTGATTATATCTGCCGGGATGTCCAATTCTTTAATCTGTGTGCGACAGCTGTAATGAACTTCACTTGTTAGATTGTGTGCTGATTGAGGAAGTGGTATCACTTGTCTGACCACAACCCTGTTGCTTACCCCAATAGCATCACCATAGTCAACATAAGGATTACCATAGCCAACTATGCTCCATCTAAGATCTGTTCTTTGCGCAAATGGCTGGTTATCCTTACCAGACACTACCTCTCTCGATAAGAAAGCTTGTGGGCAAATTGTAACCTATGAGGAGGCCAATGCCACAAGTCTGTTGAGGTGCAATCTCTTCATAAAGATGTTGTAGATGAGGCCATGCCTTCGCAGTCTTAGGTGTAAGAATATGAGACCTATTTGCAGGAATGAACTCTCTTGTGTAAATCACAGGGAGAATAATTTTCCTTGCCGAGTAAAACCCTCTTATCTGTAGACCAGATAACTTCTGACACTATACGGTTGTACTTCTCGACGCCACTGTGGAGAGTTTTAACTGCACTGTGTCCTTAGCGTTCAGATTTTCCGCTACTTCTTGAAGTATGAAGGTTGTATCACTCTTGGTGTCAAGAAGTGCGTATACTAACACTTCATGTTATGGTTCACTTATTGTAGACAACCATACTGGGATTATGGTTGATGTGTGTGTGTGTTGTTAACATCCTGGATAACTGTTAGACATTGCTTCAGTTGATGTCTCCGTAGTTTGTGTACACTCCGTCATTTTTTCTTTTGACTTGTCTTTATCCTTTGATGGTTTCCAAGATTTCACACTTTCTTTTCTTTCATATAATTATTTCTTTCCATTATTAGTACGGTCTTCATGTAGACACGTTGGATGTTTCTTCTGACATGTGTCACACATACATTTACATGCACAAGCCTTTGAATAATGGTCAGGTTGCAAACATCCAAAACACAACCGTTTTGTTTGCACAAACTTAATTCTTTTTGCAAGTATTTTCTGCATAAACTTCTGACATACATGGATACCATGTCCTAACCTTTCTTAAAAAATGCATTTAGTTGATTCTGGTGTCTCAATAGAGCTGCTTGCCAGCACTTTCACACCTGTGCTCTTGAACCTTGGTGTCTTAATCTTTTCCCCGCCAGTTGTCTTCAATGCGTACAGAGATGTCACAGGATTGCACGCTATCTTCGCTTCTCTTGTGATAAACTTCACAAACTGGCTGAAAGTAGGGAAGGCTCCTGTGTCTTCTATTTCAATGACTTTCCGATTCCACATCAACGCTAGGTAGCTTGGTAATCATTTTTTGATTTTCGTTGCAATCATTGAGGACTTTTGAGACTCTTAATCAATGACATGGCAGCTTAACAGCCTCTAAGGAAATCTGCAAACTCCCTCAATTTACAACTATCTTTGGGTCCTATCCTTGGCCATGAGTTAAGCTTGTCCCTAAATGCTTTAGCAATGACAAAACGGCTTCCATACCTTTCTTCTAGCACTATCCAAGCTGAATGGTAAGCTGATTCCGTGCCTAGCAGAAAGGAACTCTCAATGGCTGTCTTTACTGACCCTGCAACATACTTACGCAGGTAGTACATCTTCTCATTTACTGGTATGTTTTTTCTGTCCATTAATGTTTGGAATTACATTTTACAGTCTTTGAATCTAAGTGGATCTCCATTGTATACCGCTGGCTCTGGTATAGGAAGGCGACTTCCATTAATAGATTCAGCTAGAGCTTGCACAATGTTTATAGTGTTATTTTCATGAAGTATATTTGTTTCAGTATAAGTTGGAGCTGTAGGTTGTACTGGAGCTATTGCTCGATAACTTGCATTGTGTGAATTACACTCCTGCTTAGGTTTAAATGTATAAACTAGATTTTGGATTTCTTAATTCAAACGTGCTTCTTGCTGATATACTTGCATTTGCGCTTTTGCAGCATTTAGCCTTTTTACTGTATCCAATCATTCCAGCTCTCTGCGTTTGTCTTGCAATACCTTGCTTCTGGCCGCATTTTCCGTCTCTTGTGCTATCCTTTTTCTGTTCTCAGCTTCAAGGGTTTGAAGCTTCCTTATGTGACATTCTTGCTCTTTAATTACCTCCAAGGTTGCTTGTGTTGCTGCTTCTTCTGCAGCAGCTTCTTGTTTCCCTTCTGAGAATAAACATTTGGATCTCATGCTTGTGCTCCTGCAAGACTGAGAAATTTACTCTGAATGATGAGAGCTTAACTTATAAGATGCTGCAGATGAAAAAATTGTGTCAATGCCAGTGCACTGCCATTACGGTTATTCTTTATAATGTCCTACTTTTATACGACTTAGTGCATAGTCTACAATCTTCTTAGTGATCACTTCACATGTATCAATCCTGCATCAGGTGTCATTGTCAGGACTTATGCGTTGGCGTAATTCCTCATAGACAAACCTTAAGTTTGTTACTGCACTGCTTACGTCCTCCATTAGTTCTTGTATCATCTCATTAGATAGAGGTAACACCAATGACCGTTTAGCCCTTTTTGCACAAGGTTTCTATTTCTCATAAATGCTTTTGAAAATATTCTTCAATTTTTTCAATTTGTCTTCATAAAGCTCCTTACCCTTTTCAGTAAACATACATGTTCTTTGACCTCTTCTCAACTCCAGCTTATGTTCGTTATCATCTTCTTTGTGTTCTGTTTGAGATACTTCCAGACTTGCTTTAGTTTCTGTCCGCTGCTGTGACTACAGTTGGCTCTAAATCGTCCCCTTCACCTGTGGTATCTTCGTCTGTGACATGTTTGTGTTGTTGTTGAAACTTATGTATTAATTCAATGTGTAATATAAAACAATTAATTGCTTTGTTCTTATGATCTGAATGAATTGAACCACTAGTTATTAACTTATAAAACTATGTTATGCACACTTATTGCTTAGCGTACATGCTTTACATTCTTCCGACTGGAATGACACACATGGTATTTACATAACCCAACTTTCATTACACGTGTCCAAAACACCAAGACTCAAATGCAAATATACAATGTTTAACACTTAAAAGCAGTTGACAAGGCTATTTTCACGTCTGAGCACTATAACTTATACTTTTGCTGCTACTTGTTGGATTTTACCAAAAAATGCACATCTACTCTGTATGTAATTTGCCTGTTAGCTTAGGTATGTGTGTACAGCCTTATCTATGACAAATAAAGTTGAAGTTATCTGGATTGACGCTGGAAGACGAGTCATCTCCACCATACGACGAACAGGCTGAGTTCTCACTGTCACTCCCTCCAGTTAATTAACATGAGCCGAAGTTCTTTTCTACAGGCTGTTTTTTGAATGCGCTCCGTAAGGATAACATATAAATTCTCCAATGCCGTGAAAACTAATACACAAACAGTATTTCACACGTAATTAAACAATACAGGTACATTCTCTACTCATCATGCTAGCAGTAGTTAGTAGTTATTAACAAAAGTCCGCTAGCAAGCTATAAATAGCATGACACGTCATAGCGTATTCACACATGTAGATAAATATTAGTACATTATATACAACAGACAAACGTACCTCATTGGCCGCATAACCAGAAGGAGTAAAAATAAACCTTAGCTTTAGGTATTTGAACTGCAGACAAATGCTTTGTGAGCATGACTTATCTCTGATTGAGAAACAGTTAAGTATCTGTAATTTCAGAAGGTGTCACACTAAACACTTTAACCTTGCAACATTTCTTATACCGTATAGTCCCATAATACCAAAATAGTCTTAAGAATGTATTACAATTATGTTAAGAAAATGAATACAAAATAATATAACTTAGTATCAGCTACACAGGTTCTGTTTACCTTTCTGTGGTGGGACCCTGTACAAGTATTTGTTGAAACAAGGCCTCAGATGCGCGGCAAGTCCTCACACGACGTTGGAAATCCTCACGATGTTTCGCTGGCTAATGCCCGCATTCTCCGCAAAATTTGTCACGATTTAAATTAGATTTACAGTAATATAACTTGTATTAACAAAATGCAATGATTAGTCCAAAGTTACAAGTTGTCACGTCCGTGGTCTGAAACACAACCTCACAGCAACGCAAAACACGTGAGACTTCAGATCAGATCAAGTAATACCTCTTCCCGCCCCTTATATAGTCTTATACCTTCGGCTTCCGTTAACACCATGTCTGATATAATTGTATACATCGCCCTGTATTGGCCAGGAGGTGAGTAGTAATAATATCGTATTCGTAAATATATAAGTGGGGTATGGTTTGTACAGGTACAAAATCATAGAATGAAAATGCAGAACAGATAATTAAAGCATAACAAATACAGTTACATTTTATACTCTCACAGATTGCATTTAAGTTTTAATTGTGTACACTAAAATGCGGGGTATATTTTGAAAATGAAAATGCAATTTTCGGATTGCATTTTCATTTGAATTAAGTCCACTCTAAAGAGTTTAATTGTTTGACAATTAAAAAGCTATTTTTGATTGCATTTTCATTTGAATTTAGTCCTCTATGGACTTCCATACGCTGTCGTTTACGTTTTGTATGTGGTCAACAATGAAGGGCATGCATATATCCATTTACCACGATGCAAGTAATTTGTCAATAACTTTTAGCCAGCATACAGTATTTGCGTCTTCGTTTGCTATTAATTTTAGCCCGTTGGGGGAGGCGCTGTAGTACAAAAACAGCTACGGTCCTCTTACGATGGAAATGGACGAGTGGCCCAGACAGAGCCCTCGTTGATTTACGACGAATTTAATATGGCACGTAAACAACAATGCTTTCGATAAAATAACGTGGCACCTAATGCAGTGCATAATCATAGCGCTTCAGGAAACGGGGCCCAGGTCTGCCAACTATGGACAACCTTTAAAATTTAGTTTTGAAGGGAACATCTGGATATTTCGTAGTTAGGAATGAGATTTAGCACTATGGACTGGGAATTGGGACGCAGCCATGCTGGTCTGCAGCATGGATACTTCAGTCTGTTGCACATGCGCAGTCTGCCTGAACTGTATGCGTGACTATATTTACGTCACGCGCCCAGTCCGCGGGCCTCCGCGTTTCGCGGACGCGGAAAGCATGTCTGGGCTTTGTCTATGTGCACGACGCATCTGTACGAACCAATGGGACGGCCTGCGCTGGGGGGAACCTTGAAAGCATCAGAATAATATTGCCTTGCTCCAACAGCAAATCGAAAAGAGCAAGAGGAAAGTTGTGGAGTTATGGGCAAGTTTGAGACTAACTATTTTTATTTGCACTTTCAAAATATAGAAAGAGAACTATTAAGGATCTGGACATAACGATACACTGCCTATAGAACAAGCTCGACTATTTCCTTTGGATTTGGAATTCCAATCTTAAGACTAGCGGCTACTTGCTGTTTTCTTGTAGCCTACAGTAAAACTAATAGGAGTTCGAGAGCAAAATGTCTCCCTCCCTGCAGCCTTGCAACATTGCAAGATATGCTGCCCTTTTTCTGCTTCTGAGAATACAGCTTTCGTTTGGATACGCTGATAACACAAGAACGTGTCCCTCGTCGTGCACATGTTCTAGAGGACTATTGGACTGCAGTCGCCAGAAAAGAGGACATATTCCAGTCACCATTCCGGAATGGACAGTTCAATTGTGAGTTAATTTAGGCCTAAATGCGTTTTTTGTAAATATTTAGCAATTTGGTCGTTCAGTAATCGGCGTGAAACCGGTATCCCACAATAATACAATATTATAGATATTATATATTTTTAATTTAGGTTTTATAGGCTTTCATTCGGTTTGGCGTAAATACATTTTTTGACACCAGTTAGCTTGCCGTTTTGATTAAAAACATTACATTTTACAAAAGGGCATATTGCTGACTTTGTTAAGTTTAAGAGGAACTGGCTATGTCTAGATTTGCAACATGTGAATAACCATTACATGCTGCATACCGTAGCCTACATAGTTATTACAGGCTATTATTCCAAGGAAGATTTTGGCACCTAAAGTATTTCTAAAACTAATTTTGATGTAATATGTAGCCAATAATAATTAGACGAATATGTAATTGATTATTAGAACAGACACCAGGACCATTAAAGCATCAACCGCAATGCATCAAAATGTCTGAAGCTTTTGACTAAATCCTAAAGAAACTTCTTACTACCCAGTTTCTCCTGGCTCAAGCCTCTTTCACTTTATTGAGCTAGCCAGCTAGGCAAGTCTAATTTGCCAAACACAACTGTATTAGACTTGCATATTTCTTGATTCGACAGTTTTTCATTGTTCCCCGTTTGATTATAAGGTTATGTTTTTGATTATTGGCATTCATCTATATTGCTAGTATCGACTACACATTTTTTTAATTCTAAATTATGCTGCTCTGGAAACTTAATCTTGCCAGAGAAAATCGAGCAGGCTGGGCCTCCTAACCAAGGCCAGCCTTCCAAAGAAAATGGGGGGAAAAAAGTTCCACATGGGGAAAACACTAGCATACTAATTTACAAGTGACTTCCCAGCACATTTTAAACCCCCTAAACCTAGCGACCCATTGTTTTCCAGCACCCATTATTTTAGATGAATTAGCAACTCCAGAGCCACCAATGGTACTGATTAGGAAGACGCTATTGTACTATAGACATCATGTTTGAATCATATTGTTTTGTTATTTTCTTAATGTGGGTTGAAATATAATTCCCATCAAAATATCAGATAACCCCTTCACATCTACACTACACATATAGATGAAGACCCAAACCCCTATTCTACAGTGTGCATTATCGTGTACAGAGAAAAAGGTTAGTGAGGGAAGTGGAAATGTCAGAGCCACTTAAGTCTTATCTAAAGCATAAGATAGGAGGACCCCTTTCACTACATACGGCCTTTAGCACTGCAACAAATGTAGTCTGACGGGGGAGGGGCTGGATTCAGTAATGTTAAAACTTTTGTTGGGTTCATGAAATAAATGACAAAAACAGAACCCAGACAATTCAATAGAGGTGATTTCAGACTAATCAAAAGTGTTCCTCTTGCTTTTCCCGGCATTGTGAATAGATTACCAGTTGTTAGTTTCCTACCCTCCTCCCAGAACCCATTGATGGATTCCAGATGGGATTGAGGGGAGGGAGGTTAAGAAAGTGTCTTTTGGCATGACAGTTGTGATTGTGCGCAGCAGTGTCAGTAACTCAAGCACAAGATTACTCTTGCCAGGCTCCTTGGGTATGTTTTTAGCCTCTTAACTTTTTAAATAGGAAATGTAGAACGGTGATCTCTCAATACCATATCTGGCTTGTCTAGTTTATTGGCTCCATGTCTCAGGAAAGAACTAGATGCTTCTTAAAGAGTGCAACGTGGCTTTTCTTGGGGCTATTGCTTGTAAGCCTCTTTGGCTAGAAAATGCAAGTTGATTGAACAAATGTAAGTTCATTTTAGATGTTTACTTTTAGATGTTGTTCTCTGAAAAAATGGCAAGTAGCTTTATACAACGGGATTTAATCAAATGGGAGACATCCATGGCAACATGCCCCAAAACAAGTTATAATACAGGAACAGACTAGAGCAGGGGTAGCCAACACGGTGCCTGGTTGCCCGCAAGAACAACGAGAGTTGCCCGCAGAGCATGTTCTTAAAATAGCACTAGTTGTCATGGAGCTCCATCTAAAACATTTTTTTAAAATTTTTAACAATAACACTAGCATTGATGTAGATTTCAAAATATTGATAATATTGAATTTAACATCAAAACAATGTCTGTCTGAATTAACTAATCTTGTCTGGGCTCAAAGTTCAATATTGTTCACGTGATAGGAAACTATCTCAGTATGCTGAGACAAGTAAACAGACGCAGAGCGCGGGAGCTAGAAGACAAACATGGCAGAAAAGCTAAAGAAAACTTTTTTTGCAATGATTGTGAGTAAGTTATTTTTTGAAAATAAGTAGGCCTCTCTCTTGTCTGACTGGGGTGACTGCAAATCGGCGCAATTTAGAGACACTTCTCTCTGATGTCCTACTGGAGGCAAGTAGCCTACGATGGTTGGAAGAGTGTCGGCTATGTCCAGGATCTTGACAGAGCAGCTGGACTGGGATCTGGTTATACGTGCAGGTGGTTTTGCCTATCCAATGCGAGTCCGACAGCAGCAGTACTGCAGCTGACGATGTTCATCAGAATGGTGTTTGATTGGAAACGGCACATGATTTGAAGATGGGAGTTAAAGGTGGGCCTAATAGGTATAGTCGGCTATTGTAAGCTAATACACTTTGTCAAATTAATACCTCCTCGCATTTCGCTACATTACCGATCTCTATGCATGTTAAAAAAAAAATCTGGTAGTTTACTTCTACACAGCCCCTTCTCCGTAAATAGGAACATAAACAAAGTGGCGAACACCGTTCACTAGTATAGCAATGACGCTTTGCTTCAAAATGTATTGCAATGTGTGGGGCGGGGCAGTAGAAGGATTTTGAACTGACCCTGCATTTAATGATTTCCTAAAAAATACCATATTAACTATGTCTAGACTGTATTTCTGATGAATTTAATGTTATCTTCATTGAAGAAAACTGTGTTTCTTTCAAAAATTAGTAAATTTCTAAGTGACCCCAAACTTTTGAACGGTAGTGTATATGTTTGTATATGTGTATATATATATATGTATGTGTATATATATGTGTGTGTGTGTGTATGTATGTGTGTATATATATGTATATATATATATATATATATATGAATGTATATATATATGTATATATGAATATATGTAT
>JAODOY010066437.1:0-16704 GCA_025399855.1 Forbesichthys papilliferus
CCACACCCGCTGTTTTGCTTCTGCTACGGCAGATGCTGCAGCCCTTCAGGCCCGTCGGTACCTTGCAACTGCCTCCAAAGTCTTGCATGTGTTGTATAAGACTAAAAATATGTAAGTGTAAGTGTCATGACGTTCTAGCGGCACAATGCTCAAACCGAAAAGAGCATTGTTTTGGTGACGTGTGTTGTGCGTGACGAATGATGTAGTTCACTGAGCGGTTACACACAAAACTTAAGATTACTTTAGTTTCACAACAAACTGCAACGTTCTTGACTTGAACAATTATCTTTTATATAGACATGCATCATATGTGTACTTCGTGTCACAATTCAAATGGGATCTAAAAATAAATGTTTTCTAGCCGTTGACTACCATACATATTTTGTCCAAACTAAGGTCCCATAACAAGGAAGTGACTTCGGCTCTCTATTTCCTCTAGCCATAATTAAGGCTGGGAATTGGGAATGGGAATTTGGTAGCATCTTGACATAATTATTAGTAGCTAAGTGTCTAGAAAATATATACAAGAATAAACATATCGTATATTCTCAAGTTTATGATATGAAGTACTGTTAATCCCGTTTCTAGATGGTGGATGGTACTTCATTGGTAGTTTGACTTTTCTACCACAAGGTGCTTAAGGTAGAACTACACCAAGGCGTGGACTAGCGACTGGGCGTCTCCTAGCGTCCTCCTGTCGTCGCGATTGTCGAGCGCATGTTCATGTGAGGACGCTCTTTCAGCTACCTTCTAAGTCTACGCCGACAACCCAGAAAACAGCAACAAGGAAGTTGCAGGACTATTGCTGACAGCTACTAAAGAGCGAACCACAACACTGACACCAACACCTAGTAGCTTAATGCTTGTGTTACCAAATGTAGGCATTTCTATGCCTTTTGGTAATTCAAAATTAAATGAAGAAAAGACGAAGGAGTCATAGGAAACAAAAAGGAGAGCAACAAGACGCATATCCATCCATTTGCTGTGATTTGGCGGTATCATGTTGAAATGCAAACAGTAAACAGTTTACTTGTTTTTGGGCTGCTGAATAAATATAAATGTTCTCACTGTTATTAGGTTTTTGTGTTTTTTATATTGATATTACTCTGCAAGAAAGCCTGAAAAGCCTTTACCTAGATTCTGATTGGTGGAAACTAGGGGTCTAGCGGTTCACCAAATCAATGGTTCGGTTCATATCTCGGTTTTTGAATAACGGTTTGGTTCATATCGTGGTTTTATTCATTTTTTTCCTTTGAGCGGTATAATCTGGGAATTTTTTCTGGCCTTGATTATATTCGTTCTGTAGAAAATTATTCTATACTTTGTGCCACTAGATGGCAGACTAGCACCATCTTCTTAGCCAAACAAGAACACTGTGGGCAGCAACGACAGTTTTCATACCATGGCGGACATCATGGATATTTTATTGACACAACCTATTAATAAGTTTCGTGAAATAGCCACCCACAAGAAAGGCAACTGCTGTGTCACGCTTAAACCACCCACGAAGACGACACAGTATTTGTGTGTGTGCACGCTGCGGTGTAGTTCTAGCTTTACACCTCTGAGCAACGTAAAAACTGAATGGAACTGTCACACACACACACCTCGTATGCCAGGGCAAAGGTTCCCCAATGTATGGCCAGTGACTTTTTGGCCTGAACGTCCTCATGGATCTGGACAGCCTCCTCTGGGTCGACATGCTGTCCCCTCATGACATCCCTTAGAAAACAAACACACACAAATACCAAACACTGGTTAGAGCAGTGTGTCTGTGTGTGTGTGTGTGTGTGTGTGCGTGCGTGTGCGTGCACGTACCTGGGTAGGTATGCTCCTATAGGGATGGCTGCAAGGTCAAAGGGTCCAAAGCGACGTCCGATCTCCAGGAAGGAAGAGCAGTAGCCAGTGTCACCAGCGAAGAAGAATCTATGTTCAGGACCCAGAACTGACCAACTCCCCCATAATGCCTTATGGGGGGCGGGGGGAAGGGTCAGGCAGAGAAAGATAATTAGCTCAAAATCTTGTTATCATTTTCCTCCTGGTCTTTTGGGCAAAAACACACAAACTGGTGTTTCCTTTTTAGCTAGCTCTTGTTGCAACTGCATAGATTACCTACAGCAGGGAAAGTAATGTTAGCATAAAATGGCTGCCTAGATTAAAAGGTGTGTGTACTTTGTTGTCATCCAGCGCGGTGCGTTTACACCAGTGTTGGGCAGGCGTGCAGACAATTGTGATGTCATCGTGTCCCGGGACACAGTTCTCCTCCCACCAGTCCAGTTCCATCACGTTCTCACAGCCCGACTTCGTCAGCCAATCCATCAAACCCAGGGGCACAAACCTAGGAAACATACACACACTGTGACAACTTGGTGCTTGTGGTTGCACTAGCAAATAAGAAGGCCACACATCATGGTACCCTATTTTATGAACTATAAGTTGCACTAGCAAACAAGAAGGCCACACATCATGGTACCGTATTTTATGAACTATAAGTTGCACTGGAGCATTTAGTCACCCTTAGAAAAAAATACAAAAAGGGAAAAATAAAAAATAAACTACATCGAATATATATATAAATTCAGTAGCGAGTCTTCAATTGTCACGGGTGATTACGGTGCCATTTCTCGGCTATAGGTGGTATGCACTGGTAGACACAATAAACATTATACACAAAATAAACTTGCTTCCAAACACTAACTGTTTTAGTACACTGAATCTGTCAGAGATAAAAGGCCTTAACGATGCTCGCAGGCCTCAGGATTCAGATGACAAAAATATTAAACCAGTCACACAATTACAATCTACCAATCTCCCTTGCTAAACCTTCCAGTCCATTCATGAGTCTGCCAGTGTCTATCTAGCCAACGTTCCCAGCTACGTACCAGCGTAGCTCCCCTCCAAAGCGTGCATTCAGACTGGCAACAGACCCTGCATCCAGGTGATCATAATGAGAGTGACTGATCAGAACCGCGTCGATCCTGGGCAGCTAAAGCAATGCAGGGGATAGAGACATAAGACCAGAGGTTATTATGTATACTCCCATCTTAGTAGTCTTTGTATTTGTAATGTCAGATGTCCTTGAGTGTCATGAAAGGTGTCCTCAAATAAAATGTATTAATATTACTATTAGTCTGTTGTAGCTATGAATGAGAATGTATCATGACAGAACGTTATGGTTTTGCAATTTGCATCATGGTGATGATGATGATACATACAATAATACTAAATGGTCCAAAAATCACTGAAGACTATAAAAATTGGACAGATTCTATGGAAGAAACCTGATGACAAACTAAACACTTCACCAAGATCACAAAGTAAGACAGAACTCTACTGTAACATTGTACACAAAATACAATCATAATACACATATTTACTCAACAGTGGATGTCAACTGAACAAAACTGACAACACATTATCTCTATTCATACTAACACATAATGTTAAGAATAAATTACAACAAAAATCAAAATTTTCCAAAATGTTCACAAGCAGATTAACTGAACAATAGGTCAGTCATAGGTAAAACAATATGAAAATGAAAACAGACAATACATATGTAAGGGCAGCTGTACGTTGTTGATTCCATGCAATGTATCAAGTATCAACACATACAGTAGATGTGGCAAGGAGCTTCGCAGCTTTAGATGGCTTTGCTAGATGATCTACTTCAAGCATGTACTGTACCTCTAGTACATATTTGTGTGTTTATCTGCCAACAACACGATCAAATTGTTGACATATTTTGATGTAGAGAGACTAGGGTTTGGAATCCACATATGTTCATAAAGTATGTGTGTGGGCACATCCTTGAGCCATACCATACTGCCAGTGAAATGTGGAATGTGAAATATGGTGTGCCTGAAAAGGCATTTAATTGAATTTAAATTCAGTAGATCAAGTACATATGAATAGTTGGGATGAATGACAGTGTCTCATTGGGTAAAACCCCCACATGTGTTACCACGTACATGTTGGCAAGCAAAGCTTCATCTATGACCACTTAAAGAATATGGCAATGTAACTTGAAAATACACTTAAAAACTGTTGCAAAATTAGAAGATTATCTAATTGTTCAAATGTGTTAAGCCGATTCCCCAAGGATGACCAATTTTGACCACCAATGAGTGCAATGAGTGCTAAGAATTATGGAAAAACAAGCCAGCAGTGGGAAACAGAGACATCATAATGAACAATCCAGTAAACTTAATTACTTTAAAAACAGTCCAGTCTTTGTGGAGGTAAGAAAACAGTACTAAACCTGTTCAACTGTGCAGGGGGGGCCCCGGTACCTTTTGGGCCCCATGAACTGGACAGGTGAAGCCCGCTGGCTGAATACAGGATCTGTCAGGATGTTCAAACCGTCCAGTTCCAGCAGAACTGTAGCGTGACCCAGCCAGGTCACCCTAAGGCCCGTGCTGGAGTCAGAACTGGAAGTAACACCAGTGGTGATTGGCTGCTGGACAAAATATGGCACCAACACTGGAAGCTCTCTGTCTAGCTCCTGGAAAAGGTGATGGGCAAAAAGACAGGGATAGGGAGAATGAGGACAGAACAGTAAACTAGGGAGAAAGAAAAGGTGAGCAGCCATCTTTTCTTACAATATTTAGTGTAGTTACTTAAAAGGGTCATTGCATTCCTCACTACAGTAGATTGTTCATTGTGTATTCACAGCCTTTGCCATGACACTCAGAATGGAGCTCAGACACATCCTGTTTCCACTGATCATCCTTGAGACGTTTCTACAACTTGATTAGAGTCCACCTGTGGCAAATTCAGTTGATTGGACATTATTTGGAAAGGCACACACCTGTCTATATAAGGTACCACAGCTGACGGTGCATGTCAGAGCACCTACCAAGCCATGAAGTCCAAGGAATTGTCTGTAGACCGAGACAGGATTGTATCGAGGCACAAATCTGGGGAAGGTTAAAGATAGATTTCTGCAGCATTGAAGGTTCCAATGAGCACAGTGACCTCCATCATCTGTAAATGGAAGAAGTTTGGAACCACCAGGACTCTTTTTAGAGCTGGCCGCCCGGCCCAACTGAGCGATCAGGGGAGAAGGGCTTCAGTCAGGGAGGTGACCAAGAACCCTATGGTCACTCTGACAGAGCTCCAGCGTTGCTCCGTGGAGAGAGGAGAACCTTCCAGAAGGACAACAATTTCTGCTGAACTCCACCAATCAGGCCTGTATGGTAGTGACCAGACGGAAGCCACTACGCAGTAAAAGGCACATGACAGCCCGCCTGGAGTTCGCCAAAAGGCACTTGAAAGACTCTCAGTCCATGAGAAACACAATTCTATGGTCTGATGAAACAAGATTAACTTTTTGTCCTGAATGCCAAGCGTCATGTCTGGAGGAAACCAGGCACCGCTCATCAACTGGTCAATACCATCCCTACAGTGAAGCATGGCGGTGGCATCATGCTGTGGGAATGATTTTCATCGGCAGGAACTGGGAGACTAGTCAGGATCGAGGGAAAGATGACTGCAGCAATGTACCTGCTCTATAGCGATAGGGGTGAAGGTTCATCTTCCAACAGGACAATGACCCTAAGCACACCGCCAATTTAAGGGTGGGTTCGGGACAACTCTGTGAATGTCCTTGAGCCAGAGCCCAGATTTGAACATATCTGGAGATATCTGAACATGGCTGTGCACAGATGCAGGCTGCCAGAAACAGCTCTCCCATAACAAGCTATTAGCTTAGTTTCTAACTCCTCGTCCGACATGCTTAACAACATAGTAGAGTGAAACGGAAATAGTTCTACATGATAGGAAATACAATGAACAAAAACAGACGCACACACATCTGTTACCTACCTCTTTGCTACTTGGCACATTGCTGTGGTCTTTGTCCAAAAAGAAGAAGCGCAGCATAGTAAAGTAAGAGGGGAACTTCCAAGTGGACCATGGATTTGCCCAGCGACCACTATTGTCCTTGTGCGACTTGGTCACATCCTCCTACAAATCAATATCACCATTATATTAATTACATGTAATTCAAACAATTACATGTAATTATATTAATTACATGTAATTCTAACAATTACATGTAAATTTATTAATTACATGTAATGCTAACAATTACATGACACTGCAAGGATTTTTCATTTCCAGCAACAAACCATGCTAAACCATGCTAAGTATATTTATACCCCCATTCCAAAGCCATGTCTCAAATTTAGATTCTTTCAATTAATTAACTTGTTTGAGAGGACCAGTGGTTCAAGTAAATACTGTACAGTAACTAAATACGTTCTTTGTTGTCTGAATGACCTGTTTAACATAATCACCCACACAATAGCTAGGCTGCATGTCCTTACTAACTCATTCAGACAGCAAAGATTGATAATGGGGAGTTACCCAGAGAGATGTTTAAGGAGGAGGAGGAGGAAGGGAAAAGCATTTTATTAAGTGAGAATATAAGAGGTTGTGAAATGCCAATCTTTTAATGGACCATGAGAGTGGGGGAGTGAGGACGGCGATGCTGGGGTCAAGAGGTGTGTGTGTGTGTGTGTGTCAGGGGTTAGAAATACCTCCAGTCTGTAGTCCAGTTTGAAGCTCTTACGGGAGTGGGTGGAGCTTGTCTTCCGTGGGGGAAGATGCCGGTCCACATTTCCACCCTCAGCCCCTCTCAGCTGATTGGCAGACAGATGCATAATGCATGTGAATACATTTACTGGTAAGAGCATCGTCAGTTAAACAAGTAAGTTCATATACTGAACCTTAAATGACGAGGAAGCTACGGCTAATTACCTCGATCAGGTCTTCCCGTTCCTCCGATCCTGATACATCTGAGGCCACTGGCTTCTCCATCAGTCTGCCACTGAAACACACACGAACACACGTTTTAAAGTACCTTTTGTTTGCATTCACCAGTAAGACACTTACACTTTAACAAGATAGTATCAGCAAGCTCACTGCACACTTTGCAGTGGACCATGAAACAACAGTGTTGTTTCTTTGTTTGTGCAGGGAACTGCAATGGAAAAACTAGCAATACGGAGACCAAAATGATATCCTCACGGTATGGCAGTTGAGTTTGGCTGTCATACTCAACATGCATTACAGCCTTTATTAGGTCTGAGACGTTAGTAAACAGATTGGGACTGGGAGTGACAGCTAATTCCCCCTAGCATAGTATGAATCATTAACTGTAAGCAATTGCTAGTTCATTGTAAACAGTACCACCAATTTATTGTTACGATAACAATAGAGCTATCGCAAACAACACATAAATCAGGACTAATTGTAAATTAAATTAAAAGCCCAAATAACTGTAAATAATCTAAACTGAATTGTAATAGCCTAATACTAAATACTAAACTAGAAAGTAGCCTTTACATTTTATGCACTTGAACTGTAGACCTATTTAGTCACGAAGCTCCATTACTGGCCAGGGTCAGCTTTAGCACACGTTCTAGGCCAGATATTCTATGCAAAAATATCGTTGTGGCAGTGTCTTATCCGGTATATTAGCTATAGGCTATGCACTCAATATGTATGTTATTGAAGCACAGGAATGCATCTAAATATTGTGTTAATTCCACAATGACAACAATGGAACTTTGTGAATTAAGATCAAAACGAAGTCTAAATCCAATCTTAAACTTTCTTCCAAGGCCTACAACACAAACTGGAAGTGCACATAAGAGCAACTAGCTATGTAGGCTATATAGCCTATTTGAAGTAACACAAAAATGCATTAAATACAATTAATAAATTACCGTACTCTAATCAGTTCCAGTCAAAAGTAGCTCAGCGTGCACATCAGCTATACGGTAGGCTATACACCTCCCACTGAAAGGTATGCCTCTGGTGAATATCGACATAACGATACAGACACCAAATAGCACACACAACAGTAGACCTAGTCATCATAAGCCTACCTGAAAACGTTTGCGCACTAAGTAGCCGGGTGATGATGATTTATTATGTATTTATTAGTTGTTGTTGTTGTCCATCATGGGAGTTTAATCCAACAGTAGCATGAGCAACTTGGCTGTCAGGCCATTTTTAAATATGTGTTTAACCTACACCTAGCCTACTGTAGTCGGCCTACCACCTCAAACATTACGCAGTAAACTAGTTGATAAAAATGTTTAATTACACCTTGGTATAATATCGAACCAAACATTATCCTGCCTGCACTGCAATAGTGACACTTGTGTTCTTTCAGCAACACTATCGATTACGTCATTATCGTCACGTAATGAGTGAGCCTTCAAAATAAAATAGCCAATGTCAATACATTGAATTGTGTATAATTCGTTGTACAGAGAATAATTCACAAATATTTCATAATTTTGCTTTGTTTTCCCTGAATGCAAAGAGCAATTAACGGAAAAATTATAATCATTAATTTCATTAATGTAGGCAATATAATATACATTTTAAATGTACAGACACTTTTGGTAAATATATTGCTATAAAAACAATTCTATATAGAGTGTGCCACGTGACATGACATTTTAAAGTTACTCAAATAGGCCTATAGAAACCATATAAAGTGTCAATTCATGGGGGGAAATAAATGTAATAGCCAGCAACACTTAAACAGGCAGCATGTTTGGCTCTAATGATAAGCGGATGGGGGCTGAGGCAAAATGCCTTATAAAAAAACTAATTAGACTATGATTAGACTAAACATTTGCCAAAATGGCTATTTTTTACTTTTCTCAAATGCTGAATATTTATTTAATGTTTCCAAATATAGAAAGAGAATTTTAGTTCGTTTTAAATAGGTCTACTGTGAAATTCCAATGAACAAATTATTGTTGATTAGTAGGCCCATGTGTAAGCGCCTGGGGGTGCTATAAAGAAATGTTACCTTGTCTGCAACTCACAGAGCCAGCCTTTACTTGCTAGGCTATTATATATGGCCTAGTCTCGGCGCGTGTGCAATCAAACTCTAGATTGGTTCGTTTGCAGTGAGAATGTGTTGAATCGGTCCAGTGAAACGGGACAACTCGCAATGCGCTCGCTCGTGGAATCATGTAGAAATAATAAGTATGTCAGTGGTAAATAAAAGTGGCTTTCAAAACATTCTTGCGTGAAATCTTATCTTATATCAAAGTCCATGACCAGCACAGAAATCTAACAACAAACTCCTGCTCGGGTTTAGATCAGGGAGGCTGTTCCTCCAAATCACTCCTCGCCAGGTATCCCCATCACCCATTGCTCATTGTTGAAGTCTCCCAGTAGAAATATGGAGTCTCCTACTGGAGCACTATACAGGATTCCATTCAGGGTCTCCAAGAAATTCACTGCACATCTACCTGCTGGCCACCGTTACACATATGCACTGACAATTCAGAGTCCCCCCCCCACAACCCATACGCTGGTCTATCGGGGTAAACTCCAACGTAGCGGCACTCAGCCAGGGACCAACACCCGCCCGGCGCCTCACACCCTGCAGAAACTCCAGAGTAGAATAAAGCCCATCCCCTATCCAGGAGTACGGTTCCAGAACCAAGAATGGGCATAGAGTTAAGCCCCACCAATAGTATAGCGCTCCACCTCCCGCAAGTTCTGGATCCTTCCTCCACGTCCTCAGAGTCAGCCTCTGCCGCCTGGGTCTGGTCTGTCATTGCCCCTGACCTTCGCTGCCATCCATTTGACAGCACACCCCACCCCCACGGTTCCTCCCACGAGTGGTGAGCCCATAGGATGACGAGAAGGATGGTGACACGCTGCTTATTCGGGCTGTGCCCGGCGCTCGCCAGCAAGCCCTCCCTCTGGGCCTGTCTCTAGACGGGGGGCCTGGGCTTCCTCCGGGCAGGGTAACTTCTCCTAATTTTTTCCATGTAGGGTCTTGTGCACCATTATTTGCCTTGGGAGACCCTACCAGGAGCACAAGGCTCCAGACAACACAGCTCTCAGGATCATAGGGACACACAAACCTCTCCACCACGATATGGTGATGGTGCAGGTTTGTGTGAGTCAAATCTGATAAAAACATCGTAAGACGTTTGGTGATTTTGCCTCAAAATAAGGCTTAAATGCAATTCGTCTCCAGTTTATAATTCCTTATACCGAGGGCGCAACAAAGCGTATTAGGCAATTTTCCTTGTTTGTTTACCTGGTCTAATATTAACTTCCTCTGCATGTGATGTCATTTTAACATTCAACTGAATTGAATTGAAGAGAACATGTAAACTAGGGAGTATTTCTGAAGGGGCTATACACTTGATAATACAATTATTGATTAACTCATTAGCCTACTGTTGTCTTTCCTTCAATCCCAATGAGTCACTCCAGAACTGTACTTTACGCCGCATTTAGAAATATCACCTTTTAACATGAAACAACTTAACAGTTAACAACTAAACCGTAACACCGGAACAACTCGAGCGAAATAGGCATGAAAGCGCACCAAGAAAATCAGTTTAGCAGCTCTTACCTTGAACAACCGGTAATTGAGCTGTGGAAAAACTTCCACCCAACCAGACCGATTATAGTGTGTTTATTAGCTCTGCATCTACACACATAGAACATATGTAATACTGAATGCATTCTATGTGTGCAACCATATTTACTATGGGAATTATTTAAAGGCTAGAGCTGACAAGTAATCATGCATGCCTGTGTTATCTAAAGTTAAGTGGAGCGAATGGAACAAAAAGTAAAGTCACTTCCTGGTTTGTGCCGCGAGAGCTAGCTCCCTCTCATTGCAGGCTATATTTTCTATTTTAAGATCAATATATTTACTGTGTAAAGCATTAATTCATTTCTCATTTTTATTTGAAGTCCTGAAGAAGTTTCTAGACTTTAAATTACACTTGTAGTTTGTAGTACATTTTATAAAATAAAATAAAAAAGACTGCAGAACTTGTTTTTAGATCAGTCATTTGCCTCTGCAAGATATTTGTTGAATATGACATAAAATGATGTCAAGGAGGCCTTTACTTATGTGTACTTAATCTGTGTACTTAACCCTGCACTATGCCCTGCACTCAGAGCCAGAGATTTTGTAGCTGGTTGTAGCCAGCTCGCTTTGAAGCCTTCACTGGGGGGCGTGTTTGCTCTGTCGCTGATGGCTGAGTCTGCCCTGTCACTCAGACGTACATTGGTGTCTGCCTGGCTACATGCGTGAGCTAAACAAACTACGTACAATAAAGATACACGTATAAATGTCCCGGACGGTAAACAATTGCATACATTTTCTCCTCCATTGTCGATCGCCCACAAGAGCGAGGGGCATCGCCGACACATACCCTGTTTAACCGTATCACTGAAAATGTGAATAGTTATGTTAGTATCTGTCGCTTTTTAGCTGACTGTAGCTGGCAGTGTGTACTGACATATTTAGAAACAATACTGTGGTGTCAATAGGGGGCTGTGCCACTGTGGTCATTTATTTAACAGAGAAGCATATTTCTACTTTTTATTGAAAAACCTGGCAGCAAAAATACTGTGCTTAAATCAAATGATCACTATTTGAAAATAACCAATACACAAGCTATCCACAATTCACAAGTGTACCAAAATAAAATGTCTTACAAAGCTTGACCTGCATCATCAACACTCTAAAGCGGCATGAGACGTTTATTTCACAGGAAGGGAAAGGAAAAAAAACCAAAAAAACCAAAAAAAAAACAGGCTGTAATAAAATAAGATTTAAAATGATAGTTAATTTTCCACAATATTCTGTCATATTTATAATAACAGACAAAGGCTGCAGTCTCTCCTCATTCATGTGTCTGTATGAACATCAGTAATACAAAATGAAACAAAAGTACATTACGAAAAACAGCTCTGTGCATCAGCATCAGTGGTCCTTGTGGTCCCCGTCCTCTTCCAGTTTCCTGATCTCTGTCTTTAGGTGGTTAATGTTTTCCCTGCTGGCCTTCAGTTTGTCCTTCAGCTCAGTGATCTCCAGACTAGTCCTCTTCTTAGCCGTCTCTAGCTTCTCCTTGGTCCTCTGCTCCAGCTCCCCAACTAAACACATATACAAAAATACACAGTACACATTACAGAGAGACAGCCAGAGTTTACTGTTTACAAAAACAGAGAGCAGAGAGGCTCAGGAGAGCAAGCCACACAGCAGTCAGGTGCGGGAGGGGCGTATGCTGGCCCACATCTGTTTTGTCACGCATCGAGGGGTGTTGCCTTTAACAGGCTTGTATGTGAAGAAGGTACATAAGGTGCTTGAAGGCAGGTGGTTCTTGCATGCACCCTGTGTGTGTGTGAGAACATACACTCTGTCTCATGTTTGTAGGCTCCCAAGGTAAGCTGTCTTGAAGTGGTGAGTAACTGCTGCATCATAGCAGTAGGGTCTTGGAAGATCTGTGATTGAATAAAATAAATCAAACAATTTGAATAAGAGTACTAGACATAACTTTTTAAACATAACATTTACAGTTAAGCATGTTTAAAGATCGTAGAAGCAAGTTAATTATGACAATCATACCATTTCATCATAGAATTCAGAAACCACAGTCTTCTTAGGCATGGCACTGGATTCTGACTGAAACAATTTTAGCAAGTGATATAGCGTCACCTGGAACAAACAGAAGTAGCCAAATGAACCAAAGTGTCACCAAAAGTCACATAGAAATAAAACGTTTTCTACATTTCTTCAAGGGAAAAGGGAGCGACTTTGTCTTTCAAATGTGTATAGCAGCAGCTCTCACAGGTCTCTCGTTTGGGTCGATGAAGAAGATCTTGATGATAATCTCAAACTCTCCCCAGCCTGTCTCTGTGATCTCATATGGAGGCTTAGTTACCACTGAAAAGGGCAGAACAACGTCTGTTGGCTGCAGACCTTATAATATTCAATGGCCTTCCACAAACCACCAATTTTATGTTAATTACATTTACTTAGAATACATAGGAAACACATCAAAACTCAAACAAGACAAAAACTACATGCCATTTCAGGCTGATGTTTTTACTCAACCAACCTCTCAGTGGATTGCCATAACTCTCATGGAGCTTAAACTGGATCTTCTTGACGTAAGCAGACATATCCTATAATAATTAGGATATATGTGTAAGTATTATTATACCCCTGTATTGTGTACTGTGGACCACCACTGTCGAAAATTTAATTAATGGTTTGATTTTAGAATATGCACATCTTCATCCTTTAAAAACGCGTCAGAAAGTACTTCAAGTGTCCTACCTCGTTCCGATAAGGTTTTACATAAACAGACCACTGATGTGTGTGTCCATCCTCCTCTCTCTTCTTCCCAAAGTACCGTGCAACGTTCCCAAACACGATAGGCTTAACAACAGTAACACCCTGCCGAAACATTATATACAAGACTGTGCAATCAAAACGCATAACATAAACGGTTCATGCTGTCGAATGTCCTCCTTAAAAGTAAAGCGCATATTGTAAAGGGTACCTAATTACCAAACAAATATAACATGACTGCAATAAGCTTAAGAGTTGTGGAGTGATTGAGAACATGCCGCCGCCACCACCTAAACGACACAAAGGTTACTGAGCTTTTAGGCTATTGTGATACCAGAAATTCTAATTTCGAATAACCCCAGAAGTAAATCAAATACAAACAGAGGATGACAAAAACAATACCGGTAGTACGGTACGGTATATATCGTACAGTACCTTAACTCGCCCCCCAGAATCTGGACCAAATTCAGCCATCTTTTTTAGCATAGTCCAGTATCTAAAACTTTTAAAAAAACAATCGCCACTTTGCAATAGTAGTCTCTTCTCCTGTCACGGTGTGCTACATTGAATATATTTATTTTATAAATCATAACAATACTTTTTTGTTGAGACTATCTATTTATATCATACCGCCAGGCCGCTAAACGGCACCGGACGTAATAGATGTGCTACATGCTTTGTTGTCCGCTAGGATATGGCCTACGTTTAACGTTCTGGGAAGCGTGGCCAAAATGACTAGTACAGGTCATAGCCGTTATTATATAGTAATATGATCATACCACAAGTGCTCTGTCACCAAATGTAGAAACCTCTCTATTTTAAAATAATTTGAATAGGCCTATACGACGTTGATACGTCAAAACCATAGAACTATATACACCGTAATAACGGGCAAAACACATTTTGAACCATTCAGACGTCATGTGTTAACTTACGGTAAGTTTTTGCCAAGATGGTTTGGTGACTCGCTGAAGGTTAGGACCGGTGTTCCAAAAACTGGTTTGCTATTACCTTGTTATTCCTCTGCATAGGCTAGTTCTCAGCATTGTCTTATCACATAACAATTCCTCTATTAAATAATAGTTTGTGTGAAAAGGGTAAGCTATAAAAACAATTAGGTGTCAGCTGAGGCAGGATTAGAAAGGGGGTATAATTATTTATTTTATATTAATAACTTTTATTACAATACCTCATAATAAAATGAAAAAAGTGCAGTTTCTCCCATTCTTCTTTGCAGGACCTCTCAAGCCCCATAAGGTTGTATGGGGAGCATCTGTGTAAAGCCATTTCCAGATCTCTCCAGAGATGTTCAACCGGGTTCAAGTGTGCTAGGCCACTCAAAGACATTCAAAGAGTTGTCCCAAACTCACTCCTTTGTTAGCTGTGTGTTTAGGGTCGTTGTTCTGTTGGATGGTTAACCTTCTCCCCACTCTGAGGTCCAGAGCACCCCGGAGCAGATTTTGATTAAGGATGTCTCTGAATTCATCTTTCCCCTCGATCCTGACTAGTCTCCCAGTTCCTGCCGTTTAAAAACATCCCCACAGCATGATGCTGCCACCACCACGCTTCACTGTAGGGATGGTATTGACCAGGTGATGAGCGGTGCCTGGTTTCCTCCAGACATGACGCTTGGCATTCAGGCCAAACAGTTAAATCTTTGTTTCATCAGACCATAGCATTTTCTTTCTCATGGACTGGGAGTCCTTCAGGTGCCATTTGGCAAATTCCAGATGGGCTGTCATGTGCTTTTTTCTGAGGAGTGGCTTCCGTCTGGCCACTCCACCAATCAGGCCTAATTAGTGTAGTGCTGCAGAAATAGTCCTCCTTCTGAAGGTGCACCTCCCCGACTAAAGCCTTTCCCCCCGATTGCTCAGTTTGGCCAGGCGGCCAACTCTAGGTTCCAAACTTCCTCCATTTACGGATACTGTGCTCTATGGGACCTTTAATTTGTGCCTCAATGCTATCATGTCTTGGCGTTCTACAAACAATTCATTGGACTTCATGGCTTGGTTTGTGCTCTGACATGCACCGTCAGCTGTGGTACCTTATATAGACAGGTGTGTGCCTTTCCAAATAATGTCCAATCAACTGAATTTGCTACAGGTGGACTCTAATCAAGTTGTAGAAACATCTCAAGGATGAGCCGTGAAAACAGGATCATTTTGAGCGTCATGGCAAAGGCTGAATACTTATGTACGTGTGTACGTATGTGATTTTTAGTTTTTAATTTAAAATCAATTTTCAAACACTTTTTTCAATTTGTTATTATAGGGTATTGGGTGTAAAATATTGAGGAAAAAACTATTTTAATACATTTTGAAATAAGGCTGTAACAAAATGTGTAAAACGTGAAGCGCTGTGAAAACTTTCCAGATGCCATGTATATGTATTACCATAACAGTTGTCACCGAACCACCAGGCCCCTGCTAGATTATGACAACCTGCCCCACCTGATCCGGTTGACCTAACTAATGACGTTTAGTCTTAACTGTAAAGTTACAAATTAGCTTTGTAAGGTGACTAAAATAAAAGTTTTAGTGCACAAAAGTAATAAATTATGTCAGACCTCTCAATGCTCTCGGGCTATGCATAATAACAGAGGTCTTCAAAGTTTTTCGGGCCACGGACACCTTGGCAGATAGAAACATAACACACATATGGTACGAAATATTTAGTTGCCGTGTAAACAATAATTTGTAGGGCAGCTTATGGTGTATAAAAGTGGACACTAACCCACTAAAATAGACAGATTTACATATTTATAGCACAGGTTATATTTATGTTAATGTGTATTTCTGATTTTCTGGTTTTTGGAAGAGAATAAGTTTGGGATCAAATAATTTTGAGGACCCCCTGTTGAAGACCTCTGCATTTGGTTTCCAAATACAGTAGCATTTGTGGTGCATTTTCACCTAGTGAAGCAGTTACTCTGTACAACTAACCTTGTTTTCCCCTATAGCAAACTCATAGGCTAAATGATCACATGGTGGGACAAATTTAGCTATGCCTACATCATATTGTGACAAAATGTAATATTCCAGAAAATGATATAGCATTCTGCATGATGATTGACATAATTTTAGTCAATTGGAAGTGTTAGCCTACATACAGATTCTAAAAGGCCTACCTTCAAACTGAGCATATGACATCATTAGAATATTTAATGAAATCAGTAAAACACACATGGTTCATTCTTGGGAGCAATTTCCAAAACTGAATCCTTACCTACCACATTCAACTGCACATGGAAACAAACATTTCAAATGATATGCAACTGGACAAATGGCCTCTGGTCTAATAAAATTGCAATTGAATTGTTCCATCAATTGTTAATCTGTGATATTCATGGACAGGATATCGAGGCGTAGTCGTGGTGGGGAGGGGTTGCGGTTTGGTGACCTGGAGATCTCATCACTGCTTTTTGCAGATGATGTGGTCCTGATGGCATCATCGGTGTGTGACCTCCAGCACTCACTGGATGGGTGGCTGGCGTCTCCCTTAGAGACAGGGTGAGAAGCTCAGCTATCCGTGAGGAACTCTGAATAGAGCCGCTACTC
>JAODOY010066448.1:0-16704 GCA_025399855.1 Forbesichthys papilliferus
AGCGAGCGAGAGAGAGAGAGCGAGAGCGAGAGAGAGAGAGAAAGAGAGAGAGAGCGAGAGAGAGAGAGAGAGAGAGAGAGTGAGAGAGAGAGAGAGAGAGAGAGAGAGAGAGCACACACCTGTATGTAGAAGGTGTAAGCCGTGTGGGCCCACAGGCGGCTGACCTCTACCCTGGTGCCCCTCAGGCCCCGCCTTCCGGGCCAGAACTCCACGCCGTCGTCGCACGGCTGGCACGCCCGCCGCTCGTTGCCGTGGCAGCGCCGGCACAGCACGTCGTACGCCAGGTCGCCGCGGTGACCGGTGTCGCGCGGCGGGTGCCACTCCAGCACCACCGACGTCTGGTTGACCTGCGACACCACGTTGCGCGGAGCCGAGGGCACGCCTGTAGGGGGCGCCAGAGATGTTATACAGGAGATGGCCTGTAGGGGGCACCAGAGATGTTATACAGCAGATGGCCTATAGGGGGTGCCAGAGATGTTATACAGGAGATGGCCTGTAGGGGACGCCAGATATGTTATACCGCAGATGGCCTGTAGGGGGCACCAGAGATGTTATACAGCAGATGGCCTGTAGGGGGCACCAGAGATGTTATACAGGAGATGATTATACAAAATGATACAACACTTACAACAATAATTTTCAATGTTTATATGTGCATCGTATGTCTAATACCAAAGTATCGTGCCACTTCCTTCTGTATTATTGCATTCATCATTCATATACAGATATTTATATTATGGATTCTTGTCTCTGTTGCTAAACAGGCAAATTATTCCTGCCGTGGAGAAATTTCAGTAGTAAATCCCCCGTCTTACAATATGATATTAAAACTACATTTTACACTTAGCAAGTTTATCTGTGAGGAAATACATAATTTAATCTCAGCAATAGCCATTATGGCTACTGTAAATCAGCCTCTATATTTACACACACATACAACATATATATGCATGTCTAGCATTTAGAAATATGACCACTTAACATTTCATAGACTATCACACACACACACACACACATACACACACAAACACGTGCGCACACACACAGAGGTTGTTAGCAGATCAAAAGGCTGAAGAACAGCGGGAGTATGATGGTCCAGGCCACCATCAATGAACTGTGTTGTGTTGCTAGTGAGAAGCTACGTACCCATTCCAAGGCGGCCATCTTTAATTTATGAATTATCATAGGGAAACATTCACACAGATGTTACTGTACGCCTTCTGGATGGAACAAACAAACCAGACACACACAAGCACAGTGACTCACGTGCGCGCGCACACACACACACACACACACAAATTAATCACAGTAGGGGCAGTGGAGCGTGCACAAGCACATCTCTATGTACTGATGCAACACAGGAGACATAATGTGTCTCCAGAGTAAAAGCATGTTCTCTCTTGTTCTCCAGGTGTCTGACCACACTCAGTCATAAAAATGAGGTCCTACTGTAAGAAGAATATATATATATATATATATATATATACACACCACACATTAGCATTGCTATGACAGTTCCACAAATCGCAATATATCGCCTTTTTTACAGCATCGCAATATATCGAACCGAATCGAACTGTAATATAATATTTGTAAATATTATATTACAAAACGTGGGTGGCTGCACCACTTCCAATTGTTTTCACTGTTACCTTTGCAGGCATATGATTGAGAAATCTTTATTAGCAATCAGATTATGTAAATTAAGTAGGTTATTAAATAAAACCAGCACCATTATAATACATGTAGTGACCAGCACATGTACTGTAATGCTTCAACGTGTACAAATGTGATCAAATACACTGCGTTGAAATTGGGAGATTAAGGAAGTTTACTTCGTTGAGAGGTATTTTACTGTGTACTTTCTGTACAGTATATACTGTATATATAGTAACTCTGCCCTGCGTTTCATCACTGGTTGTACATACTTAACGCACCATTGTACTCTGTGCTAAAGCTGAGTGGACACCATTGTATGCACGCAGGCGCACTCATTGGTTGAGTTTTATATATATAACTCTCCTTGGGTTGGTTCCCGCTTATTTATATGCACTTTACTCTCTAAAAGCCAAAGTAAATATGGCCTGCGCTCTCACGACACGTTGAAATTGTCTGTTCCCCGGGTGGGAACTGAGTTGGGCAAGAAAGATTTTAAGTATGCCGCCCCAACTGCCTGGAAACGTATGCAGAATGACTTAGAGCTGCGTGAATTGATTCCATTTAAAGACTATGTATTTATTTTAGGAGATGTGAAAAGACATGGATTGCAATTGCTTCACGTCTAATTGACTATGACTGTTAGATTCATGTTTTTCATGTATTGTGATGCTGTAATTGAATGGTGAACATTGTGTTTAAATGTTGTATGTGCACGTTTAAACTGCCCTCTTGACCAGGTCACTCTTGGAAAAGAGATTTTAAACTCAATGAGTCTTTTACATGGTTAAATACAGGTGTATAAACACACACACACACACACACACACACACACACACACACACACACACATACCGTATACTGAAAACTATGCTTAATAAATAAATACATATGGCTAGTGTTTCTTTCAAAAGAGGGTAAAGAGAATGCATCGCGATTTATTTGTTATTCCATTCATGAATCGGCCCCATTATGAATGAACCAAAGACTATGCAACCTCAAAAACTCCTGTAAGGGGGTCACCTAGATTCGCACACACTCTCACGCACGCATGCACCAGCCTAACGGGAAGAGGCAGCCCAAAGAGGTCCATGCAATAACCTAGTTACACAAAGTGTGAAGCTGGAGAATGTGTGTCATGTAAATTTTCCTTCATAAGTCTAAATGGAGTCTGCTTCGGTACTTCAAGGTCCAGGACTAATGACGTGGATATGATCCCTTTGCATACTACCTTCAAACTAGCCTGGCTCCCCATGACTGCTGCTCTCAGATAAACTATTTCACTGAGATTACAGCCTGGAAACCTGCGTTTTCACAACTACCC
This sequence comes from Forbesichthys papilliferus, assembly GCA_025399855.1. Lineage (NCBI taxonomy): Eukaryota > Metazoa > Chordata > Actinopteri > Percopsiformes > Amblyopsidae > Forbesichthys > Forbesichthys papilliferus. The sequence continues at coordinate 2,981 of JAODOY010066448.1, forward strand.
TGCTGGCGGATCAATCAGGGTGGGGTAGTGAGATGACGGTGAAGTCAAGCGTGTTAAAAATAGTGGTAGAGCTAGATGAGAAGATCAAAAGAGCTATAGTAATGCAAATTAGTTAAAAGCTGTAAAATATTTTTAAATAAACCAGAGGTCTACGCCCAGCAGGAGGCAACGACTGTTAACACTTCCCAATGGAGTGTGGCCAATCCCTGTTCACCTAGTGCATTGTGGGTCTGGCCACACCAGGCTACCTTTAAACACCTTACTTCAAGCAGTGTTTTTCAAAAAGGGGTAGGTGTATACCTAGTAATCATCCGATGTACAGATCCATGTTATACGTCATCAAATACCATTTCATGTATTTCTTATTTTTATTTGATTGTTTTAACCATTTTATATTTCTTATGTTGTTAATTTTGGTATTTTATTCTGGGATGCACGATTGTGCATGTATTGCCCCCTCTGTAAAGCACTTTGAGCTGCAATTCTTGTATGAAAAGTGCTATACAAATAAAGTTTATTATTATTATTATTATTATTATTATTATTATTAATATTGATACTTGGCAGTACTGCAGGGAGTGAATGCAACATGTACAAATTTATGAAAACCTACTGTATGTAGAGGTATACATCAAAATGTCATATTCATTTTGATATAAGTGCTCAAGATATACAATTTAAATTTTTAAATTATTAAGCATTTGAACATGTGAACATGTGTTTTAAATCAGCAATTCATATTCATGTTATTTACATCATTCTATTGTTGTACTGAAGATAAATATCAATTTAGTCTGGTATAGGGTCACTTGGCTTGCAAAATATTTAATAGAGGTTACAAATGCCAACAAAGCTTGAGAGTCACTGTTTTAATGGAGTGACTACATGAAACCAAATATTTCTAGTTTTTTAATTTTTTTAATTAGTAATGTCAATGTGACTTGTGGCCGACCGTCATTTCGCCCGTCGCCGCTTCAAGACGCTGAATCAAGCAGCTGCGTCGCATTAGGAATTGTCCATATGCTTGCCTGCATACCCTGCGTGTGTTTGGGGGATTTAAAATAGATCCAGTAGGGGGCAGATCAGGGTCGGACATATTTTTTATATAATAATAATAATATATAATATATTTTCCTTAACTACCTTCAAATTTCCATAACAATAACCAACATGTCAAAATGTGGAGCAGCATGGAGACATCATATAGATGTTAGGTAATTAAAAAGTAACTCTAAGAACTTCTCTTTGAAACTTTCCGCCATTGCTGTTCTTTGTTTATAAACTGCTGTGCTGCGATCCTGATACTGCCCCCAATATTCATGTGCTGTATTGCACCATGCGTACGTACGAGTAGCGTTCATTTCTGAGGACGTGCACAAACTACGCTCCAAAGCAACGCAGGATACACGCTTGATACGCCTGGCAGCCATCTTGTGTACGAGTACGTGTAAATAAAAGCAAGCATATCGTGGACTTTTGAGATATATTTGGCCACGAGGTGGCAAGAGAAAAAACGAATTACTCACTTGTGCAACTGTCCTCCGGTTTGTCCATGTCGCCACGGTAATAGCCGTTACGGCAACTGCAGAGGGTGGCGGCCTCGATGGTGGAGCGGCTGTTGGGCGGGCACTGCTGACACAGTCCGGCGCCTTGGAAGGACTTGAAGGTGCCTTGAGGACACGCTGGGGAGGCATGGCAACAGACAGGAAGGGGTCAGCTAGCTAGATCACAGTTAGCCAATGAGAAGACAGTGTTGATGGCTGTAGACTAGGGATGTACCTGATGACTAATTTCACTAACGTTTAAAGTTAAATTATGTCGACTATAGTCTAAAAGTAAGAAAACACTCAGAAAGTTTAAAATCGAGCACAGTGTACATAACATAACAAATGTTCATGTAGTCTGAAATTGCCAAAAAGTTACGGTTGGAAGTACCGTCTGTTAACGGTTTACTGTATGTTGCTAAATGTAATTTAAAATCCAATTAAGATATGCTATAATTGGCACTTACAGGCTACTGAAAACCAATTCACATGGCTCCTAAGCCAAGAATAGGCCTCATATGCAGCATCCAAAATTCAAATGTGTTCTTTGCATGACCCGTACCAAATACAGATTATTGTCATAACTTTACCAGCGAAATAGCAGAAGGAAAGAAAGATGGAAGGCAGGAAGAAAAATCTAATAAAATGGAATGATGGACGGGAAGAAGGATGTGAGAATGATGGAAGGAATTAAGGATGTATGGAAAGGAAGCAAGGAAATCAAACTCTCCTTTATTGCCCACAACACTAATATCAAGGGATGGCCTCTGTGTTCCTGTCATCCACACACACACACACACACACACGTGTGAGAGAGCGTGCGCACGTGCACACACACGCACGTGAGCACGCGCTAAATGAGATGACAGATCTGGCTTGCCAAGGTCATTTATTCAACACTTTATACTTGTACACACGGGGCGTGTCGCCATGGCAACACCTCTCTCTCTCCTCTGCTTCAAGTCTCCCTTTTTCCACGTCCAGCTGTCTGTCAAGCATCCCAAACACCCTTACCTACGGTATACAGTGTGTAAGTACAGTACCTAATGGTGGACGCGTGTGTGTGCGTGCGTGCGTGCGTGTGTGTGTGTGTGTGTGTGCATGCGTGTGTGTGTGTGTGTGCGTGCGTGTGCATCTGCAAGCATATCAGAGAGCACATGAAAAGTAAATCACCATCACTAAATTATTAAGATTGAGATTGATTGAAGACTCTTACTGTAACTACTGTTATATATTCCAAAATCATAACAAAAAACCTCTTTCTCTCAACAAATTCAGCACAGACCCACACATTAATATATTCCTCCCTATCGGAAATGTAGACTCTCATTAAAATGTGTAGTCAGCGATTGTAAGCTAGTATACGTGTTGTCAAGTTCAGGGAACGTCATGGTCCACTAGCTGCCTGTTCTGTGTGTGCGCTGAAATAATAATCTGGTGTTTCTACGCAGCCCTGGCTCTGTAAATGGGAACACAAACAAAGTGGTGCAGACTGCACCACACAACACTATCCCAGCCTTTGCCATGCGTTTCCATGTCTGGGTTGGAGCTTCAGAGGGAGCACCATTATGGCATTGAAATGTTTGTTAAGCTTTCTCCATAATTACCTAATTTACCTTTAATGAACTCACATTTGCCTGGAAAAAGAATGTCCGTACAATATGAGGCTTGTCAAATAAATGAGTATGTGACTATGGGATAGCATAGCCTAGCATCCATTTAGAGTGTGTGACTATGGGATAGCATAGCCTAGCATCCATTTAGAGTGTGTGACTATGGGATAGCATAGCCTAGCATCCATTAAGAGTGTGTGACTATGGGATAGCATAGTCTATCATCCATTTAGAGTGTGTGACTATGGGGTAGCATAGCCTAGCATCCATTTAGAGTATGTTACTATGGGATAGCATAGCCTAGCATCCAATTAGAGTATGTTACTATGGGGTAGCATAGCCTAGCATCTATTTAGAATGTGTGACTATGGGATAGCATAGCCTAGCATCCATTTAGAGTGTGTGACTATGGGATAGCATAGTCTAGCATATATACTGTAGACAGCAAAGCAATAACGAACGACTTGTAACTGCAGCAGAGAGATAGAGGAGGACGGCAGACATCAAATGAGATTGGGAGAGAGAGACTTGACAGAGGGGCGTGTCCCTAATGTCTCTCTCATATCACACTTCTGACACGTCAGCTGATATTGTCCAAATAATTATGTACTGTACACACTTTGATGAATGGTCATTTATGTGTGTGTGTGTGTATGTGTATGTGTGTGTATGTGTGTGCATGTGTATGTGTGTGTATGTGTGTGCATGAGGCCATAGGGCTTTGTTTTAGATGTACTGTGTGCATCTGGTATTATGTACACACACACACACACACACACACACATACACACATTATACATGCATATGCATTCAGTTATGCCTACAGTAAGTAATTGTGAAATGTAATAAACTTGATTAGTGGAGAGATAAATCTGCCATCTGTTCAAATAGCAAATAATGTACAGTTTCCTGCCAAGCAGCTGATTGATCTAGACACACCAAATGCCATGATGTCTTTTTTAAAATCACTCTCCAGATAGAATAAGCCATTCATAGACGGCTAGACAATCATGTTACAAGCACTGAATTCTATTTTCGGTGGTTCATTTGCCTGCCGTCTGTGAAAATCCTTGTCCGGGAGTGCTGTCACTGTGTCTTCACGTCGAACACGAAGCACTTACGAATGAAAACCTTTACTGCTGTAAGGTGACGAGGGTTTCACTCAAATGGTGAATGGCTTTCATGTTGTGCGGCAATAAACATCATCTGGTCTGCCAGAAAAGTGCCGCAATTGGGCCAACATGGAGGTCCACATGCTCACAGCACACGAGACAGACTATCATTTGTTCTACATGAGGACTATCTGAACAGAATTAGCAGTTTGCCTCCACCCACCATGAAATCCCTCCATTAAGAGAAAATACCTTCAACAAGAGTAGATGTGTTTGGATGGCATCCAATCTGTTTAGGATGCGATGCCAAGATTCAAGATTGGACACAGCAGCACAGGCATAAGAGACCCACATCTTGTCTCCTGGTCCACCCCATGGGGAGAACATTACACACTGACACACACTCAGTTCAACTTGAGCACCAGAACTGCCTTTTCTGTTTTGGTTTGTAGTCTGTGCCATCAAGAGAACGCACAGCAAGATCTCTATTCCTGTGTTTTCACTGATCACTGCGACGTGGAGGGGGATATGTAGCGTAGCGTGTAGTGTAACTATACCCACAATGCACTTGGTTAACAGGATCTGGACACGCTCCAATGGAGATAGCTTCCTACTGGGCGTAGACCTCTGGTTAAGTTTGACACTTTTGGAGCAGCCTTTAACCAATCGGCATCATATCATTTTGTCTAGCTCGACCACCATTTAGAAACACGCGCTCGGCTTCAACGTCGCTGCACATAGCTACACCCTTACTGGTCCTTGATTGGCCCACCATCCAGGGTGGCTATGTGAATGCTAAAGCAACCATGGTTTCCAGACAACAATCTCAAGCTAAAATTGATTTGAGAGCAGTAGTCGGGCGGTGCCAGGCTAGGGGATATCCACTTTACTGTCAACAACTTTTCTTACTTACTTGCGACCTATGCCTACTCAGTAAATGATAACCAATATTTCGTTGGACATAAATGATGCTGTGTTCTGTAATGGCAAAACAGGGGATGGAACTCTTCTTAACTGTTTCCAGTATCTGACATGAGTGAGAAGCAGAGAATGGAAATGCATGATAATTATGCAACAAAGTGCTCATTATGCAGGAATGCACTCTGCAGCATAGGGAGGAAAGCTCTTAGCACCTGTGGATGCATGTTAATGCTGTATACAAAAACCTAAATACGTTCACATCCACAACATTCAAATCCATGAAGGTCTAGCAGGTTTGCTGGTGGTGTGAGCCCTATAGCTTGATAATATACTGTACATAATAATATATATAAAACGTATAGCGTCTTTTACAATCAGGCCAGACCAGTTTACTTGACATACAGCTTGCTAAACACTGAATACTTGTGTAGTGTGTTAGCTGCACAAGTCATGACACACACAACACATTGAATTTGTGGTGTTAGTGATGTTCAGTTCAGTCTTTATTGTCCCTCGAAGGGGAAATTCGATTTGCAGTAAAAATGGTAACACAAACATAGAACAGATAAAAAACATATCTGTTTTATGTTTTGATGATTTTTAGACATAGTACGTTAATCAATCTTAATCATAATAGCCTTCGTACAGTAAGTTCTATCTAGTGAAACAAGTTATTGTAATATGCCGCCCAGGCTTTAGAGCTAATGGTATATATTGCCCTTGAAACAAAGGTTTTTACCCAACCAGTAGAGCTCATTATCAGTATCGCCCATCACCTCTGATGGGCGATACTACATAACAAATAACCAACCCCACAATTTGCACCATTCTTTGCGTTAATTCTCTGCCTCACCATTCCACCCCGCTGGCTGACAGCCCTGGACTAATTTGCGGTAGGCTAATCTAGTTGGAGCACTCTAAGCTAATTAGCATGAGACGAACCCATCGCCCTTATCACCCAAGCACGTGCACACGCACAGGATATCACAAGAGTGCACGAGAGCTGACCCACACGCACACATGCACGCACACACACTCTCGAATACACGTGCACACACACACGCACACATTCACACACGTGCGCGCACACAAGTGCACGTGCACACACACACATACACACTCTTGCATACACGCGCGCACACACGCACAAACACACACACGTGTACGTGCACACACACGCAAACATACACACTCTTGCGCATACACGCGCGCACACATACACCCACGTGCACGCACACATACACACATGTGCACACACACACACACACAGTATGAAATGTGACTCTTGGGGAACGCTGAGGGATACAATTAAGAGATTGGGTGCTGGGAGCTAATGGAGAACGAGGGCAGATAAAAAAAGAAAAAAGTAGAAGAGATAGATGGTGGTGCAGGAAAAGAGGGAAGGGGGGGCTATTTCTGCGCTCATCTGCTCCCGCTAATATTAACATAATGCAATAGGACGGGTCAACTGTGGACCCGGGTCAACTGTGGACCCGGGTCAACTGTGGACCCGGGCACCGTGAAGATGTCTCCTCCTACTAATAGTCACGTCTTAACGCCACTCTCAGTCATCTGTGCTGCTCTCTCGCGCGAGGCTTCATCTGGCTGTTCCAAGAGTCAGGGCGGAGCTTGGCAAAAGCAGTTTTAAGGTGGCTGCCCCTTAGAACAATGTACAAGCCCCTCCTGTGTAAAGGTGCTTCTAACCTGACATTTAGCCTAACATGTCTTCTGTTTGGTTACCCTCTTGTACCATGTAACGTGTCCTTGAGTAATATAATAATATAATCTTTACTTTACTGCATTTATTATTGTATTTATTGTATTTATTTAAATTTAAAATATTTATATGTATTGTATTTATTTAAATATAAATATATTTAATTTAGCAAATATAAATTGTATAACTTAATATTGTATTAAATGTATTTATTTAAATATAAATATATTGAATTTATTATATATCATTTATATAACTTAATATCGTGTTTAATGTATTAATTTAAATAAAAAATTATTTTATATTATTTATCTTATGTCCTTTACATAACTTAATATTGTGTATAATGTATTCATTTAAATAAAATATTATTTCATTTTATCATTTATATACATTTATTTAAAAGTTATATCATTTACATAACTAATTCGTGTTATGTCATTCAGCAGTCCCTTTACCCCGGCACACATTGCCGCTGTCTGGCTCGTAGCCGGCCCTGCAGCTGCAGCTGCCGATGGGAACCATCCACTCTCCGTCGCCGTTGCAGTACAGCTTGATGGGCACGTCCACTTCCTCCGCGTTGGATATGCAGTTGCCCCGGGCGATCACCAGCGACGTGGACTCCGCCCCCGTCAGTGTCTGTCGAAGAAGGGGGCAACCAAGGGATCGTTAAATAGGTAAAGCTGTAGTGGTAGCCAGTTAACCAGTTAACTAGTTACCAAGTTACTAAGTTCGCCAGATAATAACAAATTAGCCAATTAACCAGTTAGTTAATTATCCAATTTACAAGTTATCTAATTAGCCAATTTCCCAATTGTCATTTAGCAAATTAACAAATTAGCCAGTTAGCCATTGTACCAGTTAGCCAGTTAACATGTTGGCCAGCTAACAAATTAGCCAGTTAGCCAGTTAGCATGTTAGCCAGTTAAGAAATTAGCCAGTTAGCATGTTAGCCAGCTAACAAATTAGCCAGACAGTTAACATTTTAGTCAGCTAACAAATTAGCCAGTTAGCCAGTTAACATGTTAGCCAGCTAATACATTAGCCAGTTAGCCAGTTAACATTTTAGTCAGCTAACACATTAGCCAGTTAGCCAGTTAACATGTTAGCCAGCTAATACATTAGCCAGTTAAGCATGTTAGCCAGCTAATACATTAGCCAGTTAGCCAGTTAACATGTTAGCCAACGAATACATTAGCCAGTTAGTCAATTACCCAGTTGGCATGTTAGCCAGCTAACACATTAGCCAGTTAGTCAGTTAGCATGTTAGCATGTTAGCACTGCACTGTACCTCTGGGAAAAGGGCAAAGTTCTGCACCACGCTAGGACACTTCTTGTAGAACACCCGGACGGCCAGCAGGGACATGCATGCGCCCAGGTCCTGGAAGGCCAGATGGAAGCCCCGGCCCCGGGACAGCGGGCCAAAGCTGCGAACCTCTGTGTTCACCTTCATCAGCCTCCCGCCGAAGTCCACCTGGGAGAAGCTTTCGTCGGCCGCGATGGTGTCCACCTGGAGCGGCGAAATACCGCATTTATATAACATAGACACCGTAAACTAAATTTAAAAGGTTCTTACAGCAAAGGTATTGTAAAGGTAAGGTATCTAACAAATATAATGTAGTAAACTAAGTAATGCATCTGCGGTTCCGGTCTCTTAATGTTTAGATTCAGCGATTATAAGATAATAATCTTTTTTTTGTGTAATATTCAGAGAAAATCTGCTAGCTGCCCTGTTCTGTGTGTGCGCTAAAAGAAGAATTAGGTGCTTCTACACAGCCCTGGCATTACAGAGAGGTGTTTTATTTATTTAAAAAACTCTCCAGAATGACTATATTTTTAAAAGAAAGAGATAACCAGGAATGAAATGGTGCAGTCTCTAGACTCGCTGTTCTCTCAAGTTAATCTCTACAGTCTCTAGTCTCCTTAGTCTATCTAGCCTCTCTAGTCTCCCTAGTCTCTCTAGTCTCACTAATGTCTCTAGCCTATCGTTTCCATAGTCTTCATATTCTCCCTAGTCTCTCATCTCTAGTGTCTCTAGTCTCCCTAGTCTATCTAGCCTCTCTAGTTTCCATAGTCTCCCTATTCTCCATAGTCTCTCTAGTCTCCCTAGTCTATCTAGTCACTCTAGTCCTAGTCTGCGTATTATCTCTAACCTCTAGTGTCTCTAGTCTATCTAGTCTGTCTATCTAGCCTCTCTAGTCTCCCTAGTCTTCCTAGTCTCTATCTCTATCAGTCTGCGGTGCAGGCGAGCAACCCCCCCACCTTAAGGAAGGGAGCGCTGGTCCAGTAGTCCACGGCCCGGGCGGCCTCTGATGCAGCCCTGTCTGCCTCTAGGTAGTAGAGGTTGAAGGTCTCCTTGCAGGAGCCCAGCACGCTGGGGATGGAGGCGCAGTCTCGCACGGTGAAGCGGATCTCCACGTAGACGCGCAGCGCAGCGCGGCGGTCCACGTAGGTCGTCAGCAGCCAGTTGTTCTGGCTGGGCTCGAACACGTTGCACACCTGGTAGGTCCGGATGGTGTTGAGGTGCTCGTCATAGCCGCTCACCTCCTCCCACTTGGGAGGGCAAGGAGGTGGAGAGGCGGTGGAGAGGAGGGGTGACGGGAGGGGGGGAGGGGGGGGGGGGGCGGGGGGGAGTTGTTGGGGAAGAAGAACAGAGAAAACAGGGATGGGGTAGAGGAGAGGCAGGAAGCAGAAGGAGAACGATAACATGATTAATGGATATACAGAGACCTGACAGAAATTAAACTCCCCCCCCCCCTCTTCACCCCCTCCCCACCCCTCCTCTTCACCCCCTCCCCACCCCTCCTCTTCCCCGTATCCTCCCTCGCTTTCTAGCTCGTTCTCTCTACAGACTCACGCTCCCGGCCTTAGAGTGTGGCGTGGAGGAAAAGCCATTCATCACAATTAGAACCACAGGTCTCTCTCTCTCTCTCTCTCTCTCTCTCTCTCACACACATACACACACACACACCCACACACACACACACACACGTGCGCGCATGCACGCACGCACGCACGCACACACGCACGCACACACACACACCCACACACACACACACACACACACCATCAGCAGCCAGAAGCCGTGTAATGAGGCCAACACTGAAAATTCAGAAATTTAAAGTGGCAGTGTTAAACATGAAGCGCTTATTAGCATTATAAAATCTCTGGTTTCGGGGCAGTGTATTCCAATACGCATAATTACTTCTTTTAAACAGGGGTTTTCCTTCAGTTGCGATGGAATCACTCGATGATTTGCATCAATAATTACAGGCTAGTTATTTACTAGTTATTTACACAACCATATCAAGCCCGAGAGGTTGGCGTTCCTCACTACTCCTCCTCATACAGAGCCCATGTGCTCACCCCTTATCTACCCATTGTCCCAGATGTCTTCTTAGGTTCCTGCACTTCCCATCTCAACCTGCAGAGGTCCACTGGCTGTTTTTCCAGGTCTTCTCGTCTGTGTCTCTTGCCTTGGCTATTCGTGTCAATAAATCATCACAATAACATTGTTTCTGAACAGTCCTTGAGCAATCGCCGGACAGTGGGCACCCACGACCGTAGTACATTCCAAACCTCTTCACAATCCATCTTGGTACCTCGACTAGGGACCTCTCCACCTCCTAGCACTTCATGCTATCCCATATTTTTCTTTATCAAAAGATACTTTTTCTTCTATCTACTTGGAAAAAATAAATCTAGTCCTGCTCTTATGTATTAAGCACTTTAGTACTGAGCACATTATTTAGGTCATTAGGACATGACAAGATGCTGTAACTACTCTTGTTTGCGTACAATTGCTGGTGTATGACCTGCCCAACTACTGACAAATGTACTACATGTAAGTCGCTTTGGATAAAAGCATCTGGTGAATATAAATTTGGGCTACTGGGGCACTAATACACAATCAGTCAAACACGCAACATGGCCCTGTTCTAATGTGTTCCGTGTTGCGGTATGTTCTACGCTTTTGTTTGTCCATCCATCTTTGCTCTTTGCACCAATGACGTATAATTGGTGTCTCCTTGAAGCTGTAATTAAGATTTTGACAGACTTGTTAATGGGGCACTGCAAAGTGTGCTCACACTACCGCTACCTACCCCAAGGACACACGCACGCACACACACACGCACACTATTCTTACCCCATTGGCAGGGTACGATATCCAGCCAAGCTCTGCTGTGGCTGTCCTAGTATCCATCACCGTCTCTGTCAGAGAAAGAGAGGGATGGTGACAACACTGGACATACGGCGACAGGAGGAGAAATGGAGGGACGGGCGGGCGGGGAGAGTTCTCAAAGATCATGTAAATCATGTATGACATATATAATAGACACTAAACAGTATACTTGTGTGCGCTATGGGTCATTGCTGACACGACGTGATATTATGACACTAGAAGGGCTTATGGTATTACCACGAGCATAGGTTACAATTTTTAACTGAAATCAAAAGCACATCTCCCTTCAATGCCCTAGGGTGCTCTGCCCCAGACAGTGGAAACACATTGCGAAGCCTAAGGCATTGTTTTGACTAGTTGTGTTTGTCAGTTTGTTTGTGTCCCTATTTACAGAGCCTGGGCTGTGTAGAAACACCGGATCATTGTTTCAGCATCCACAGAGAATGCTAAGAGTTTGACAACCCCCCCCACCCAATCACATACTATACTAATTACACAGCAGAGCTACCAGGATGTGGTCATTGTTCGTAGTTTTTATGAGATATTACCCATAAAATGGTTCTGTCCTTGTCACCGAGGAGACACGTGCTGCTCTTACACGTTTCTATGGGAACGTGACCTTCAGTTAACATACTGAAAACGCTCCATCTACCGAACGTCTTCCCAGAGAGACAATTACACGAGGGTTAACAGCAAGTTGGATCCAATACTAACCTAATGGTGGCTTGTGTAAAGTGAAACCCCTGCCGTTTAAAACGTTTCCAAAGCAACAGGTGAGGTCATATTCTTGGGCAGTTATTTCTAGGTGAGCACAAATATAACATCTCTTAAAGATCTGCTAGCTGTCCATTTGATGTGCGCTAGAAAACATACCTGGTGTTCTTACTCAGCACTGGGTCTGTAATCTAAATGGGAACACAAAGTGGTGCAGACCGCACCAGACAACACATTGGCAAAGTGGGAGGAGCTCTGAAAAGAAGGGCTCCTGAGGAGACATATTGCATTGAGGGGAGAGGTGTGTTTCTGTTTTCATAGAGTTCAAACATCACTCTCCAGCATCGCTGAATTCACCTTTAACAGCAAATTAGGCTGGAGTAAATCTGGCGTTAAAAACATCTCTTAACAAACCAACAGGCAGGTGAGGTCATTTTCTTTGGCAGTTATTTATTTAGAGGTGACACACATATGCAACAGACACCACAGGACTATTTAACGGACTTTGTAAACATGTAACAGAAAGATATACGTGAAGAAGAATGCAGAAATAATCAAACAAGCGTGAAACTACACCTGAGAAGGAGTACATCTATTCTTAAAGGCAGGGTCAGTCATTCTCGAGAATGCTTGCCAACTCAAATCCAAACAGTATTGCGGCCGCCGCCTCTCACATGGAAATGAATGGAGAAGCAAAGAGTAGTGTTGCGGCTTTGTTGATGTGAGCGGTGCTCGCCACTTTGTTTCTGTTGCCATTTACAGGACCAGGGCTGTGTAGAAGCATCTGCTTCTTTTTTTCAACTCGCACAGAGAACGGTAAGATAGCGAAATGTGAGGAGATATTTGTTGAATTTGACAAAAAGTGTATTAGCTTACATTTAGCTTGCGATAGCTGACTTTACCTTGAATGGTAAAGCTCTGGCACTGTGACCGCACAGAGACACAGACGGATAAAAGAAACACACCCTCCTGGCACCCTCCAGTAATTGCATCCCGCTTCTCAGCAGAACACTTAACCCATGACTTACAGTAAGTGTTGTGTCATGTCGTGCACTGCTCTACTGCCTTATACAGCTCTTTCCTATCAGCCTAATTATTTCTGACATATTGGAAGGCGGTATCACAGCATGTGCCCCTTAAACGCTGCATATAAACACCTGCAGTAATTGTGCCGCTGAATTAAACCCATTCCCTATAAGGAAACAGGGTAAATCTCTTCCATATTGTAGTAGTCAAGGAATCTGTAACAAACCTTTATACGACCCCCTGGGGAGAAATACAGATATTTCCATCACAGATGCTGATTTAGGAGTAGCTCTAAGCATCACCTCTGTGTGCGTGAGAGAGAGTGTTTCCCTGTATATACATGTGGGACATGCAAGGTCAGCTCATCCCATGTTCATTTGCCTGTAGCATGTTCAAATCAGATTGGTTCAAAACTAAATAAACCAACTAATGAATCAGCAAAATAGCAGACGTGAGCAAAAACAAATATGACCAATAAATGACCAAACAAATCACAAAGAATAAAGAAGCGAATGAACAAAATACATAATAAATCAAGCTGACAGTTTGAAAGTGGCAGGCTCACACCTTCACCGAGACACACAGACACACACAGAACAGACAGACACACAGACACAAGCCTAAAAGCCTTTCCCGGAGCGCAACATGTCAATACCTCCTCCTGCCGTGGCAGCTGTTTACCAGCCAGGCACATCGTCACTAGGGCCATGCAGCCCACCACTCAAAACAGATGAACATACAGACAGCACCGCCTGCACCCACACACACAGGCGTTCCAGACCGCTCACTGAATCACGTTAGTCATTATGTATGTCCCGTGGCCCTTGGGTCATATTCAAGGGTTTACTTGGTTTACAGACCTGTCCCTCCTTGAATCGTCACAATGCACTTAGA
>JAODOY010066459.1:0-16703 GCA_025399855.1 Forbesichthys papilliferus
TAGCCTACCACATGTTGTTATTGGCGTTCAAACTTGTAATGTAGCCTACCACATGTTGTTATCGGCGTTCAAACTTACAATGTAGCCTACCACATGTTGTTATTGGCGTTCAAACTTGTAATGTAGCCTACCACATGTTGTTATCGGCGTTCAAACTTACAATGTAGCCTACCACATGTTGTTATTGGCGTTCAAACTTGTAATGTAGCCTACCACATGTTGTTATCGGCGTTCAAACTTACAATGTAGCCTACCACATGTTGTTATTGGCGTTCAAACTTGTAATGTAGCCTACCACATGTTGTTATCGGCGTTCAAACTTATAATGTACCACATGCTATCTGCGTTCAAACTTACAATGTACCACATGTTGGACCATTTTGGGTCATTGAAGTGAATTTCGTTTAGATCACTTCTGGTAGACCTCTTTACTCTCGGTTTAACTAGCTGTTGCTGTGCCCAGTGCACCTACAGAAAGACACAAATACTGCTTTAGCATGCTAAGAATATTTTTCGTTTATTTCTTTGATAAATGTTTTGCACTAATTTAACATTGTTAATGTATTAGATACCAGCAAAATATATTTGCTTAGTTGAACATTTCCAAATGTTTGTTATAATTAGTAAATAATGTATAAATGGTTCTGTAATTTAAAGTTATCTTTAAAGGGACTGTAAAGTTTGTGATGAGATGAATCTTGGGCCATTTAGGCGCCTTACATCTGAAGCAGAAAGGGCAGAGCGACAGACCATCTTTACAGTTTACATGCATTATGATATCACATATAAAAACAGTTATTTTCAGAATGCTGCATGCCTTAGAGGACAGGTTTCTATGAAAAACATGTGAGATGTTGTCCAAATAAACAGAACAGAAAGCCCTAACAAACCACCAAACAAAAACAATATTCAGCAGACACTTCTCACTTTTGGGTCCATGTGGATGAAGTTGTGAGAACCCTTGAAAGACAATGTTGCCCTCCGCACAACTCTGCTGTGGTGGAAATGATAATGTTCATCCAGGCTCCCTATCTGAACAAGCACAGGAAACACAAAGATTAGACACATTAAAACTTGAAACACTGACGTTATACAATATACATCTGTCTTTGTCTGTCGGTCTTGTGTAACACCAGGTGGAATAAAAACAGGGAATAGAAACAGAGTTAATGAACTGTGATATAAATCATTGATCCCTCAGTTTTTCAAGTTCAAACAGCATCATGGCCACGTCCACCGGAGGAGAACTTCAGTACACAGTCTTGACTTTGAATCAAAAATGCAAGCTGGAATTCCCACGTGCAGTTCTGGCAGAGCTTAACTTCTCAGACTCAAACCATTCCTCTCTCGTTTCATCTATATTCCCTCTTTCCAATTTAAGTCCTTGTTGACGTCTTTTACTTTTATAGTTTCAAGAACAATTAAAGTCACAGTATAGACAAGTGGCTGGACTCAAAATGCAATGAAAAGCAATTCAGTGTTGTAACTTTTGTAAGCATCGCCAACTTCAGTCAAAATATCTGTTTCGAGGAAACTAAGCATAGCCTACTCTTCAGTATTCAGTATCATCTAAGTGGAAAATCAGTTATTGCAACAGAACTGTTACCTAAACCTAGTATAAATGTATCCTTCACAAGAGCAAACCTCAACAATGAATAACGTTTGGTTGTGTAAAAGTGTAAAACATCATTATAACATAATATATTTCTATACCATAATTAAGTTAAAGTTGTCCATGATGTTTTTATAACATAATCTAAAGTAATACAACCATTTTAAAACAGCAAAAATATTGAAAAATGAAAGGCAAAGATCAGTACCTGTCCCAAGTTATTATATCCGTATTTAGTGGCAATCTTGTCTGCTTCTTCTGGACCCCCTGCAATGCGTACAGCCCAGTGGTTGGTATAAACATTCCGTGGAACCAGTGACTGACTGCTCTTTACAGTTATTAACGTGAAAATAACAAGCAAGTTCATGTTGCTAGGTGTTATCACCGTTAAAACAACGTGTGCTTTTTATAATAGACAGCGTCGCAGATCATAAAGCGGGCATGAGCAGTCTTCTTCAATAGTTTTCACAAAATTGTGTCTGTCATTACTCCATCATACACTGGTGAAATTCGCTGTCCGGTTGAAGAAAAGTTGGAAAAAATTCTACATGCCGCATACACGTTCTTATGAGTGTAGGCAACTATGCGCTTCCAGCGCTGGCATCCAACAACGCGCACAGCGCCAGGCATGCATATCAACGTAGCTAATGAAGCAGCTGATATTGTAACTCCTGTTACGAGCTGCATTCACACGACCAAGTAAAGCGTTTGTCTCCGTGTGGATCACTCCAACCCGTGCGTGCAGTGAACCAATGGAATCCTGGTGGTGTTAGTTGGCGCCTGTGAAAATCAAACGCGCACGGACCTATTATGAATATTATACCGTAGAGTAGAATAATATGCATATTGTGTACTATTCATCATCTGTCCGGTTAAAGCATGAACCCTATTTTTTTATTTGAATTTATTTTCTCCCTTATTTCTTCCATTCCCATTTCATTTTTTATTTTAGACATTCCTTCTCTTATTTTATGTACTCTTCATTTTACTACAAAGTTTGAAGATTTCATAACCTCTTAACCAAGAAGTAATCTGCAGATGGTTCTATTAAAGATGTGCTGCTGCTGTTGAAGATGTGTAGATCTGTGTAGAAACAAAGGATCATAGTGTGTCAATTTGATAAATCACGTGTGCAATTGCTTCTTTAATAATTCCTTCTTTTATTCCAAATGTTCATTTGAATCAGTTAATTAAGCTTCCAAAAAGCAGAGAAAATCTATGAATCATGCTTTTCAAATTAACGCAAAAATCTACTCACAGGTTACAAATAATAAAAAATAATGGATTGGGAAAATGTCTATAAAAAAAGATCATAATGTGAATTCTTAATTCTCACAAGTTGTATTGTGGTTAAACTGTTGGCTCCTAATGGCGTTGCTGCCATCTTGTGGTCATAAAAAAACATGGAATTATCACACCACTGATCCAACACCATTGATTAGCATACACGCTATTAATTATTTACACCTAGTAGATATTCATATTTGTGTGTTTCAGAGTTTACAAATGATTAACAATTACATTCCTAATCCAGTTAATAACATCTAGTAATCACGTAATATAGTACTATGGCACAGATTCATAATAGAGTAGAATATTGAGAATACTGCAGTTTACTATAAAATTGACTACAGAGCATTACTTACCTTATTCAAAAACAAGTAGGTTCTTCTAAAAGTTATACTAATACTAACACTAAAATGACACAATAGCTCATAACACGGATACTTTTACTCAAACTATCTGATTTCGATTATTTAGTGTTAAAATGCTGTTATTTGCAGTTGCGTCATGTGTCCACATAGTGGCAGCAACAGGCCAAATTCCATTGGCAATAATCATAAGGACAAGCCTAAAAGAACGACATATATGCTGTATATGCCGATTATTCTTGTTTGCCCGTTGACATCAAACTGAATCTGTCCTATATTTGTTATACTTTCGAATTAATATTCACAATAGACAAATTATAGAGCAAACACCTGTTTTAATTTGTTTTTGTTTAGCCTAATTGTTTAGGCTATGCACCTGTATGCCTACCACGTAATATAGTACTATAGCACAAACACGTTAGCCACCCCCCACACACACACCAAGATATAGTTATGTGAAACTGACACCCACTAGGAAGTTATAATGCCACCATCAAGTGCAAGTGGAGGATGACTAAAAACTGTAATGGTCTTACCCTACTTTATCTCCCATTACACTATTAGCAAATACCAGCCCCTTTACCTCATAAACTGACTTCTGTGTGTGCATAACTTGTTGCAGCCTCATGCAGAATGTGTTAAGGCTGCTAAGATGACCGATGAGTACGCTATGCTAGTGTGGTCTATTCATGTTCTGCAGGCTTCTTCTTTGAACGCGCTTTGAATAATTGCGGCTGTAAGTAAACTGCACAGTTAGCCTACACTCTACCCATAGGCTATGAATAAGCAAGACTACGCTGTCACAATGCTTGAATGTGGTCAGTGTATTATTCAAACTGCTATTGTTAAACTGGCTTTGTTCAAACAACTCCACGGTGTGGGATACGTCTTCTAACGATGACGAAGTCCGCGATCATCTGTACTGCAGTTTCTCTAAGGGTGTCACTTCTGTGCTATTGGCCGGTCACACACTCAAACTCCGATCCTGGACTGTTGTAATTGAGAATAATGCCCTGATTATTACTAAACATCGGTTAAGATAAGCAGGTTTTTGCCAGATTTGCTTTTAGAATCCTCCGAGACGTGCAAAGAAAGATCTGGTCACGTCAAGCTGAGCCTCCTCTTCTACTCAAGTCTCAACCGGAAACTAACTTTTTTCTTTTTTTAACAACCAACTTTTTTCGCAGAAGCAAAAGAGGAAAAGAGGCGATCCTCGTCGTCAAAACGCGCAGAGTTCCTTATTTTTCTTCATTTAGTTGTTTGGTTGGAAATGTGTGAAGTTACGACGAAAAAGGGAGAACTGAGCTCTATTTTCCAAGAATAAGGACGACGAGGAGTGTTTCCCTGCACACATAACGGATTTTAGTCCATTATCATGGATGATGTGAGTAGCGATACATAGACTACATCAAGTATTTTGTCGCCAATTCTTTGCAAATCTGACTTGACGTTTACAATGTAGGCTAGTCGTTGTATTACAGTAGTTCTGGAACAAGCTATTAAAGACAAATAGCACTGACATATAAGGGCATTTCGTAGCCTGTATGAAACTGGATGCGAAGTAATGCGCGTTTGCCATTAAGTAGCCTATTGTAAAAACGCAACCTCTAAATATATTTTATTGAAAGGACAATTTAAAATGTGTCCAATCTCGCGATACCACACTGTTTGCGTCTCAACATTAATTGGCAAGCGCACCTGCTCTCCACATCGGTGTGCGTCAATGCCATGCACGACATGGGTGAGCGCTGATTCAATACATCCAAGTCAGAGCCTATTGTTTCTTGTTTCAAATGAACAGCCACATCCCACTACAGTACATTACTGAATTCCCGGCATCATTGTTACAGTAGTATCAGAAAGAGGAAGTTTGGAGACCAAGTCCCATAATGGTTAAGATAGGCAAATTATGTGTAATATTTGCAGACCATTTGATAGTCGGCCCCAAGTCACTGTGTCACCCCCCCAAACACACACCATCCCAGGGGCACGATAATCAATAAAAGGAAACATCCAGTTTTAATTATACTTTTAAAAGTTTAAATTAATTGCATTTAATCTGGGAACCTGTAATTGAACTTCCAGTTTTTCAGTTACTAAGATCAACAATTCCCCATAGAGATCAGGCAATGTAAACAAAGCCTATAAGACGTTGTCACTTAGTTCACTGACACAAAATAATGAATCATCATTTGCATCATGAAAGTAGACTAACAGGGTTTATGCTTACAGTATTTACTGAAAATGTTAGCTCTCCATGGTTAACTATAGTACAGTAGCCTATAGTTGTCAGCCTGTCGTTCCAGACTACAATCCATTATAGTGTTTTTATTCATTTTGCATCCTTTAACCCCCCCCCCCCCCCCCCCCCCTTAAGCATTTGAACCTCACAAGTGATCATTTTCTTCTTAACTCATGAGTCATTCTTTCGGCTGGCATTCCGATGACCTAGAGAGCACAGCGTGACGTATCTGCGACGACCCGTTCAATTCAGGAGAAACAGACAGGCACATTATGTGTCGGACACAAAGCAATTAACCCTCTGCGGTTGTGTCTGGACAATGGCGGGGTGTGTTCCAGTGGTGAGTGGTGACTGTGACTGTCCCCGTATGCTCTGGGAGAGAGGGCTTTTGTGAGAGGCTACAAACTCTCAAGGGTATACATGCGTGTGTGTGTGCTCCTCCACTATATCAATGGTAATTATCACTTTCACTGTTAATTTGAAGTGGTAACTTCATGTTAGAATCGCTCTCTTTCACACCCAGGCACACACACCCACACACGCGCACGCACACACACATGCACGCGTTCACGCACACACACACACATAAGCGCATGCACGTGCGCACGCACGCACACACACACAAGCACACATGCGCACACACACAGCCTCACACATATGCACATGCACGCACATGCACGCATGTGCACACACACACACACGCACGCAACCACACACACAGCCTCACACACACATGCACGCACACACACACGCACACACACACACATGCACATGCACGCATGCACACACACACACAGCCTCACACACATATGCACATGCACGCACACACACACACACACACATGCACATGCACACATGCACACACACACACGCACGCACGCACGCAACCACACACACAGCCTAACACACATATGCACATGCACGCACACACACGCACACACACACACATGCACATACACGCATGCACACACACACACACGCATGCACGCAACCACACACACAGCCTCACACACATATGAACATGCAAGCATGCAGACACACACACACATGCACATGCACGCATGCACACACGCACACACACATCTCACTTTATTTCCTCTTTGCTGTTGTTCCTGCCTGTCAGACACAGTGGATACAAGATGACCTCTCTCCCACACACATTCCCCTAACTAGCGCTCTTAAAATGCGGACGTAACTTTAAATATGACC
Organism: Forbesichthys papilliferus; assembly: GCA_025399855.1. Lineage (NCBI taxonomy): Eukaryota > Metazoa > Chordata > Actinopteri > Percopsiformes > Amblyopsidae > Forbesichthys > Forbesichthys papilliferus. The sequence continues at coordinate 6,716 of JAODOY010066459.1, forward strand.
TCATGTGGAGCCAGCGTTGAGTTCCAGCCAGGCAGGCAGGTCAACTGGGCAAGTCAATGGCTCCCATATGGTCTCTGGTCCCTACACCCTTGCTTCCTACACCCTTCCTCTCTGCCCTGAGTTCTAACGAGAGCCACGTGCGTGCTGCTAAGGTGTGTCTGCTGCGGCCTAGTTTGCGGGCCTTTCCACTTAGGTTAGTCATTCCCCCCCCGCCCGCCCAAGCGGAATTGTGGTTGTGAGCGGTGTTCCCCACTTTGTTTGTGTTCCTATTTACAATTAAAAGTATCAAGCCCATTTTTCAGCACGCACAGAGAATGGTAAACTAGCAGAATGCAAAGAGATATTGAACTTTACAAAACGTGTATTAGCTACAAGTAGCTTGAAATAGCGTCATCTATTAGTGGTCCTATCTGTGTGCATGTGCGTATGTCAAAGTTGTGCTTTAGTCTATGCTGACATGCAGAACAGTCACACTTCCTTCCTGTGTGTTTCCAAATTTATAGTCCTTTTCATTTACCAGTGGGCTCAGTGTGCTGCATACCTTGTATTGCTTGTTTCATAAACTCCTTATGAACAATTGTTGCGATTGCAGAAACCTCCACATAACCTGGTGTTTGTCCTCTTTTGGAACACGATGCATTCCACATCAATGTTACAAAGACATTGAAGCAAATAATAGTAATATAATAATAACCTTTCACATAATAGACTTTGATAGCATATGAATTAGGTAATGTGCATTGCCAGCTCTCATTTAAATGTTTTGCAAAAGCAATAGAGTTATGAGTAGCCTAACAAGTTCAGCAAAGCTACTGCTAAAATGCAGATTATATGTTATTTATATATTTGATTGATAAGGAACAAAGATCCTGTAAGATTGAAACTGCACACGGACAATGACCATTGATGTCCAGCATGAAAAACAGCTCATAGCACAGGCTGTCGTCCAACTGGGTCAGAGCAAAGCAAGTGGCGTTCGAACCGTGTTCACCATGCATGCACTTATACTACGTTTTGAGTTGTCACTTGGTGAAAACATACAAGATTGTTTTGAACAGTAACCTGTGAGGCTTTCGTATTGTCCATGTATATGTGGATCTGTAGGATAATCTCTGTTTAGAAAGATGATGTTTTAAGTAAATGTCTACACAACAGGATACTGAAAGTGAAATGTCAGATAATACGTACTGTAATACGCACCTTGTGATAGTACTGTGTCACTAGTACTGTGTACTATCACAAGGTCGACCAGGTATAGGAACCCCATCTCTGTTATTCTTTTCGCTGTCTAGTGGGCGTATTATCGTTGTCTTTGTTTGACCAGACCTAAAATTCACTTGGTGAATATGGTCTGGATACGTTCCAGTGGGGAGTGTTGGGCTATAATCTCAGCAATGCTCGGGCGGAGCCAGGCTAGTGTTATGGGCCCAAATGTGACAAATCCACTGCGGTCCACATTCAATATTATATACACTGCTCACACCTACGCACACCACATTCTTGGCTCACGGGTTGGAAACAATGATGACGACAAGCGACACTTGTATATTCTTGTGTTTTGTCACCTAGTTGGGTTATATGCAAACGGGTAATCTAAAATAGCAAGTATTTTGTTATATATCTGCAGAAAATCACCTTGAATGTAATATCTCATTTTGTGTGCTATTTTTCTTCATATAATTTCTCCCCAGAGATATCAGATCATGTTTCTTTTCCTAGCCCGCTGTCTGAGCGGAGACATCTGCTATCAGTGATACAACGAAAGTGGAAAAACCTTTAGACGAGCCCTTGAACAGATATCCTGTCGAATTTCCTCCAACAAAATGGGAGCATGGGAATGTTCCAGACACCTGCATTCATCTGTCTGATTTTCCATAAAAGGGAAAGGCCCCGCGATTAGTTCCACAATGTCTAATAAAAACAATAAACATGTGGTGTGAGGTGATACAGTATATTCTCCCTCCACGCATGTGGCCATGTAGTCCCATGTGGCGTGGCTGGTCTGTGGCTCATTTAATAGTTTAACAGCTTCACAGTTACAGGTGTGACTGCATGACATCCCTACTACATGACATGCATACCACATGACATTAGGGATGTCACCGATACGATACTGAGATCGGAAATCGGTCCGATAGTGACTTAAATACCTAGATCAGCATCGGTGACAATTGGACAGTTTTAACCGAGCCATGGGGCTAATCCAATGAAATTAATTTACACATGCAAGTCTACTGTCAAGCATCAGCCATGTCTAACCTACCCAGGCTACACTATCAGCAGCAGGTTTCTAAAATGCAGCCAAGTCCCAAAATAGAGATTGGCTATCATTTACTTTGCAACTTAACTTAAAACTTAATTTAACACTGGAATCGGATCGGTACTCGGTTTCGGCCGATACCCAAAGTGCCGGATTCTGTAACAGTATCGGGACTGAAAAAACTGGATCGTGCCATCCCTACATTACATGCCTACAACATGACATGCATACTACATGGCATGCCTACAACATGACATGCATACTACATGGCATGCCTACTACATGGCATGCATACTACATGACTTGCCTGTGGGGGCATGCACTAACTGTGTATGATGTCGCCTTGAATGACTGCCTCCACTGACCCCACACAGCTCTGCTTCAAAACATAAACAGTAAGCAGAGTGTTGGTCCTGGGGGAAAGGGGGGGGGGTGGGGGGGGTGTTGCAGCACACCTGTAAACATTTTTGGAACCATGGAGAGGATGCTTAAAACAAAGAAAAGGAAAAGCACTTTCTGTGCATGAAATAGGCTATTGTGCTCACGGAATAGTAATATGTGATCTGTGTGCACGGTTTCTTTATTCTGTGAGCACGGAATAGGAATTTCTTTGCACTAATCTCCGTTCCTTACGTGCTGTTTGAAATGTAGTTCCCACACACACCTGCCCACACGCAGCACTGAAGCCTCGTGGACAGGGATGCACTTATCTGTGTTTATTCTTTTTTTTTTTCAATTCAAGAATGCATTGTAAAGAAATCGTAGTTGCATGGCAAAGAATAATGACATTTAAAAATAATTCGTAAATTGTAACCGCTGCACTGCTGTAGATATAGCAAAATTGGGGAAGCGATCCAGGTAATCGTGGACCAGTTGCAAGGCCCTACTTTGAATTACTATTTTGTGTGCACAATTTCATATTTCGTACACACAATATAATGCAGATCTTTTTGTTTGGCTTCACTTGTCCCCTTCAGGGTTCTGTAAACATGTAACAGTATGTGAAGGGACACAGTACTTAATACAGGACAGACTGGGAACAGAACGTATAGTTTGTATATGTATCACTGTAGATACAGTAATATCACAGCAGCCACACCCTGTGAGTGGTGTGGTGACAGTGTCTATTGCGAAGCCACACTTCCTCTGAGACTAGTGACATTATAATGATGTGGACATGTTAGAGGGACAATGTGTTGTCAATCAAGCAGTATGTTCAGATCGCCCCCCCCCTCTCTCTCTCTCTCTCTCTCTGATACACAGCGTATTAGGACGAGTATGATCATAGTAGACATCGTGCTAGAGAAACATGCAAGAAAAGCCCATAAAAGAGTTTTACAGTTTAAAGTGAAAAAATTACATTCAACTAGTCTAGCATATGGTTTTTTATGTAAAGCTATCATAAACCGAACATAAACCCATACAATTACTGTCTGTGCCTTGTGTTTGTCCATGCTAGGGATTGAATTTAGGATCATAGCGGGTACTTCATAATTAAAGAATGTTTAATTATCGGCACATTCATTTTGTCAGAGCCCATTCATTGTGTGTGTTATACTGCAGGTAACTAATCAGATGACATTTTGTATTAATTGTCCAATGTTGCTTGAGTTATTAAAGTGTGTCATCTGGCTCATTACTTAAAAATCATCACTAGCTGCCGTGAAATGCAGTGAATTCCTTCAGAGTCTCCACATTAAAGACTACTGAGCTTCACCGTAGTTTATTGACTGCGGCGTAAACATTTTAATGTGTGCAATGTGTTGACATTATACAACTCTCATTGTAGGGTGTGAAAGAGAGCCCTGCCCAGGTGAAAGAGACAAAATTCCTGGGTAAGGCAGGGTGGATGAAGAAAGCCACAGGGAAAATGCTGGTAGGCTACAAGGATCGCTTCATCCAAGTGGAGAGGACAGAGATTAAGATGTACGAAAATGAGGTAAAGTTTTAGTTTTTTTATAAAGACCCCCTCTGGTGAAAATCAAACACTTTTTTTTAAACATATAATGACATGTTGACACTGCAGCCAGTGTATGCCTGCGTCCGGTCATATATATATATATATACTTTTTTAGATTTACTTAGCCTACAAACACAATGGAGGTGTAACTTCTGCTTCTCCCTGTCGATTGGAAGCAAAACAGATGCTGTATGCCACATATGGAAATACCCTGCCAATACACAAGATTTTAAAATACCTTTTGAAGAATGTAATATACCACATTTTACACACTAACACTTAATATGGGAAATAAGGGAACAACCACTATGGTAATAATGATTTTGTACTGCAGAAAGCATGTCTACGACTGTTACAACTGAATTTGTGTTGCAGGACATGGAAATCTGCCTGGAGAAGATGGACTTAGAGAACTATGAAAAATGTCTCGAGTTAAGGAGCGTCTTTTCAAAGAAGAATGTATTGGTTTTGATGAAAGCACCCAAATCTGGGCATAAGGTGCGTATAGACACGGTATAGAACAACAATTTACCAAAATCTATCCAATTGTAATGTACAGTAGTAGTAGATGAACAGCTATTCAAATGAAGTGTTTAATTAAAGTCTAATGCACATATATTTTACATTTACAGTAAATAATACACCGGTTGCCATAGCAACCAATGTTCTGTTACATAATGACATTTTCATCATTCATGAAGTCTAACTTAAAAGTTATACATTTGACAACATACAATATGTATCTATTACAGTTGTTTCCAATCGCTAGAACCCATTTCTAAATATCTCTGTCACAATTATTAAACTCTTCACAAAGTTCTCCTAACCAACTTTTACCTTGGCATCACAGTTAACTAGCAATGAGCTCCCCCGAACACGGGCGCACTTCCCCACACACACTTTGATTTAAGCGCTTTTGTTAAAATACATGTGTGATTGCCTTTATTATACATGTCTGGATAGCCAAGCCCCTCGGCTATCAATGTAATCTAACAATCATTGCCCAAATGTAAGCATTTTTTAAAGTCAACCTAATTAAAACCCATATCGCTTATTTGTGTGTACAAAAATCGCTTATGCGTGATTCACACACGTAAAACACTGTTTTTTTATGTTAGGAAATGTAACAGATCATACATCATCGTGAAGAGTGCGACCACATTGTTCAAGACGCAGTTTAGATTCATTTTTAATTTGAAAAATTCACTAAAACAACCATAACACCTCTCACATCTCAAATCAACTTACTCTTACACAATACTAGCAAATGTTGCCACCTAATAAGCACATGCTTTCGTTTATTTGCAATGCAATCCAGAACACCTCTCTAATGTTTAGAAATCACTGCAGTATGATTATTCCAAATGCTTCACTATGGTTTACAGTATTTACTGTAATTTATTTCCATAGAGTAATGAAATGGAATTACAGAGAACAATACATATAATATATTTACTATCTACAGATCTCATGTTTACATTACAGTACAAAACCTCCTACACGTAAGATGTCCCCATTTATATAGATGGTAATGAAACACCTGTAGCTGGTACAATGGGTAATCGTTCGAAGTACTGTAGTATTTACTTACATTTTTTAGGTTTAAATATATTTCTAGACGGTATTAATGTAGTAACACAGCAAATTGCTATATTTTTCCATTTTGTGTTATGTTATGTTTTGAAACAGTTTTGAAAAGTGTATGTAAATGTGTACATTTGCCTGTAAGTACATAGAGTTCTTGTGATGGTTGTGTCTGAATGACAAAATAATCCATGAAATTTGATAGATGTTTGAAAATTGAATGCATTTTGTGCCAAAGCAATGAAAAATCATCTACAGCCTTTGTTTAGCTCTCACATGCTGTTGTTGTGCTCACTGTGTCAAGAGTTTAGCAAATGTGACCAAGCTATTGAGAAATCAAATGGGTCCTAGCGATTGTTAAAAACTGTATTATACCAAACAATTCTCAGAAACAGTTGCTCAAGCCTATATGTACCAATACAGTGCTAAGCTAAAGGATGTTCTACGGCAGGCATGGGCAAAGTAAGGCCCGGGGGCCAGATGTGGCCCTTTGAGACGTTCTACCCGGCCCGCCCGGTACATCAAACATAAAAATAATAATAATCCAAAATAAAATTACTTGACGAGCTCTGTGGAATGATACTTTATTTACTGCCGTGTAAAAGAAAACATAGTTAAAATTAACTGTTAGGTTTGATTATGAAAATGGTGTTGCATGGGAATTGCCTATATTTACACTGTATATATGCAAGTTAACAAAGTCAGCTGTTTTGTGTTTTATTTTAAAATGTGTTAACAAAGTATGTGGCCCGCAAGTGAACATAATTGCCCACCCCTGTTCTAGGGAGATAAGTGTCTGAGGAACCAAAAGGGTGATTCTGATGAGATGGGCTCCAAGTTTCTTGCGGAAGGTGGGCTGTGACATCCACTAATACGGAACTGAGCACAATTCATGTACATCTGTCGGTCCGAAATATTATATGAAAAAAAACGGGCAAAGTGAGATACAAACAAGAGCAATGAGGAAATGCACTGAAACTAGGAGAACTTAATTTTCACTGAAAAGGGGAACTGCAAAGGATGAGCTCTCATAGTCAACATAGTCAAAATGATTGACTCCATCTTGTTGTACAGTTCAGGGGATGGATTCACAGAACTGAACTGAATCTCATCGAGCTATTACGTAAGTGTATTCAACTAAACCAAACACGTCACCAGAACCACTGCTGATGTTAAAGGAGCCCTTTTTTGTAAATAGTTTCCCCCCAAAAGACTAGTGTTTACAGTAAAAGCCGTAATGCAGAACTTAGCTATCTCTAGCTAGAGAGAGAGCCATCTGTACCGGCTGAGCTTGTGTCAAAACAAATGAGGCAAATCAGTGTTTATTAATACATGTAGCGGTGCATATTATAGCTTTGACAAAGCAGGGTAACGATGCTCTTTTCTTTATAAAGTATAGAAAAAGAGTCCCCATGGTTGAGCCACGGAAAACTGAAATGACTTACAAGATTTAGTGTAAATGTGGTGAGTCTAGTTAAGTGTATTACTAACTGATGACCAGTGTGAGGAGTATGCAGTGGATATCAGGACAGCGAAAAGTGTTTGTGTGTGTGTGTTTAGGTGTGTGTTTGTGGGGGGAAGGGTGACTTGAATAGGTCAGACATCTTGTGTGGTGTGGCTGAGATTCTGCTTGCAGGTCTGAGCACACAGTATACTGTCCTGTGAATGTACAGTATACTGCCCTATGAACACATACTGTCCTATGAATGTATACTGTCTTATGAATAGGGCTGTGTATTGGCAAGAATCTGACATATCACGATACAGGGGCCACGTTTCGATATATTGCGAAATGTTGCAATATTGTAAGCAAGGCGATATATTGCGATTCCTAATTTGTGTACTACACTACACATTAGCGCCACTGCAAAAAATAACAGAAACCCTCTTCTCTCCTTAAAGTTGATACAGTATACACTAGTTTAAACATTAATATAGCAGCAGCAAACTGTATGTAACGGTATAGTGGAGTATGAGCAGAGAATGACATCACAATGTGTGTGTGTGTTTGTGTGTGGGGTAATATGAGCTCCTCTGTTATGCGTTTTTATTGCCTGGCCGGCTGCACATGCATGATAGTGCATGTGTGTATGTGTGCGTGTGTGGCCCATGGAGAATTGATTTTGGTTTGTGGTGCTGGTGTGCTTAGAGTGACATCTAGTGGAGACACTGGGTCCTACCTGGAGGGGGTCCCCGGGCGCTGCACAGCGGCTGCCCACTGCTCCCTTGAGGGATGGGTTAAATGCAGAGGATGAATTTCACACCATGTATGTGTATGTGGCAAAAAAGGGACCTTTACATTTGTGGCAGAAATTCATATAGAGCGACTTTGAAGTGGAATATCTTGTGTTGTCGTGATGCCGTTCATCAATCAATTCGACTTTTCAGTCTAAAAATGATAGATTATGTATTTCCTAACCTCTTACAGGAAAATATCTACAGTTGATTTATGTAATAAAAGCACAGTTGCTATTATTGTGCAATTGGAGAATGAGTCAGACACAAGAATGTTTTTTTGTTTGGTAACTCATTATTAAACATAACATCATGTACTGCTTCTCTATTTAAATTACAGACATGCCAGTTTATTTTTGTTTCTGGTGCTTGATCTGAAATATTTTATGTTTAGTCTGTTTATTTTTTTCTCCAGTTAATGCACATTGTATTTTGACAGATTACAGTGTCAATAGATTATTATTATTATTATTATTATACAATATATTATACATGATGATTATTAAATGCTGTAGCGAATTGTGACCCTCGCTTTTGAAGCGGCCACGCCTTAAGGGACACGTCTCTGTGTGATCTGGGCCACATTTAGACCCAGTGCGCAAAAGCATAATGATTGCATTGACTACTATAGTAAGCTGACCTCACGTTACGCATGCAACGTGCATAACAGTAGAGCCTGGTCTACATATTGGCCTGGCTTGTACCACCAACACTGTAATAGCTTATCAAAACGCTCGATCGCCAGGCCTACTTTTTAGGGTTCCACAAACATGCAAACCAACCTTGCATGTTACCTCTAAATGCGGCATGCAACAATCTCGCCAAACAGACCAAGCATAAATATTAATGACGAAAACATCGCTCGTGGTCCTTAGCTTCTACCTCACCTGAATAAGGCTTATCGGCGGTGCAGCTATGGAAATGCCCATTCATACCCATCCGTGCGTCTGAGCTCTCCAATTCCTGGTGCGCGGCCGCTCTCCTGTAATCGGCCTTAACGCTATCCTCGTAGATTACAAGAAAGCTGCCCAGTTCAAAAACTCTGCAATCTGTTTCAGGCACATTTTTCAAATCCATCTCCAGTCTGCCACATCTCAAACAATTGGTTTAGTGTTGCTATGGGATTGGAACTCCGAGTTGAGAAGATCCATCGTCAATGTACAGTACGGTGTCAGCGTCAAAGTCATCATGATGCTCAAAAATACCTCTTGATGCTCAAATTCCTCCCCAAAAATGCAATGCTGACAACAAGATGAATTTTGTGACCTCATTATTATTATTATTATTAGTGCTTGCTAGCACCGCTTTCATCTTGTCTTAATGATAGCTCCCCTTGAATTATGTGAATATCAATCGTTTCATAAATCTTCTCGTCTCACTTTGTTCTCACTGTGTCCCACGGTACTGTGCTACAGTAGATGACGTTTCAGTGGCCAAATGTTTTCATTCTCACTTACTGTAAAAATAGTAGCGTGCAGGCCTTTAGCTAGTTAATTCTTGACACTCTGCTACTCAGCTCAACTTGTTTGGCGGTAAAGCTACACGGTCACGCAGGTCACAAGCATTCACACGGTCAGCATGAGTCACGTGGTAGGGCATTCTATATTAGTCCAATGATGTTGAAATTCTTACAGAAGATCTCACCTTCATCTCATATCAAACTGTGATTGGCAACTATCATGTCAAATATGCCCCTATTCACTTGGAACGTGGAAGATATTAAATACGTGTATTGAATGCTCTGCATTGTTTAGACAGTAACATAGTTGCTGTTCAGTGTATTCTGCATAGCAACTATCTCAAGAAAACATGTGATTGGTTAATTTTCACCTCATTTGCCTTCATGTACCCACCGTTAAGTGTCACAGAACATTCTGCTGTTTGCTAAAAGGTATCACTTTCAGCTCTGTTGTTTTTATTGTTTAGTTTTCAAATCTATTTTTCTAATA
>JAODOY010066479.1:0-16700 GCA_025399855.1 Forbesichthys papilliferus
AATCGAAGAGATAATCGATTAATCAAAAAAATAATCGATAGATTAATCGACAAAAAAATAATCGTTTGGTACAGCACTACTTTCAATTGTGTAGCGTGTTGACAGTAAAGATGGTGGTAAAGTTAAAGGTGATGTGACCTGACATAAGCACATGTACTGTCAACACAAGCTTTACAGGCCCAGAGAAGTAAGGGTATGTGTGTCTACATATAATAATTTTACACATTCCTTATACATTGTGTGCATGTGTGTGTGTGTGTGTGTGTGCTACTTGCTGATCTATGGAATATCAATACACACTGGTCAATAAGCTTATACTGCAGAGGCGCTGGTACACTTTAAGCTGTCTCGATTCTTTTCTTTCCTCTTTTCTCACGCTTTACTTTCCCATCTCCTTCTTTCACCTGTCATTTTTCACTTTCTTTTTCTCCATCTATCTAATCGTTTTTGTATCAGTTCATCTCTCAGTGTGATCCTTCGATCTGCTTGTTCCCCGCTGAGCCCCTGAGGTTTTGCTCAAACCACTGGACTCACAAGACCTCAGATATACTGCTATATAACCCCACACCAACACGCTCACACGCACACACTCACTTTATATTACTGTGGTTCATTCTTATCGGTAAGGATAATTATGCACATCTGCAGGAATGGCGGGCACTTTCATCCCAGATGCTTTTTAAAATTGACTCAATAGTTTTCCTTGTTCATATTGTATGGTTGCCCATCAAAGTTATAGGTTAGTCTACGATATAAATATGATTACCACTACCATTTGAGAGTCACTTTATAGCAAACAAGCTGATACAATACTATATTCTGCATGGTATGTAGCCAATATTTAGAATTATGCAGAAAGGAAACTATTGCTTTATGTTGGTGCTGCATTTGTCTAGCCTCGTGGGACCATCCAGATCTCATAAGCTTCACTTTAATTTTGCCACGAGAATCAGTCTGGAAAGCTTAAATCATTGTGAATATGTCAGAGTAGCAACTGAACTTTACCGTTTTAGTTTAGGTGCGTGGCGTGGTTTAGGTTTGCCGGCAGTGAAAACGACCAGATGGTTCATTTAATCAACTGCCAAGTATTTTTCAAAAGTGCCTGCCCTTTACAAACGGTTTCGATGCAGGGCTGCCCAGATGGATTTGTGCATAAGAATACATCTGGCATGTCAGGTTTAGCATTTGTTGGGAAAGCAACTAGAATGCACTATTTGATGACTTATTCTCCACATGGTTTAAATTTCCTCCAGTATGTCAGCTCAATCGACATATTCTGTGCTGGTGCTGGCCTTGTTTTTGCTTGTCCATATTTGATGTTACAGGTAGACTTGCTAGACCGGGTATATTTGTGAATGTCTGAGGGACAGCATTTACAATGAAATGAGTAGCACACAAAAGATTGAAACTTTGAAAATGTTATTGGTTCTATTGTTCAGGTAGGAATGAAACCATACCCTGAACACTAATCTCCCAATGATCTACTGTAAAACAAAGAAGTCAACTGTGTCAGCAGGTATTAGTAGCTATTTTAACACCTTTGTTAATGAAGTTTGTTTCAAATAGATGTGCCAAAAGACAAATTGAATTGAAAAAGATCAAATTTAAACTGTACATAAATATAGCTAACAGCCCTCTTATGTAATGTAGTGTGGACCAAAAACGGTGGCTGGAAATTGACCTAAAACTGCTTAGTAATTCTGAATAAATTTGGTTGCTCAGTCAATAGTTTCATGACAGACGTTTTAACCTGATGGAACATAATGCCTAAAACATGTTTAGTTAATTACATTCATTATTGCAAGAAGCTCCTTCGAAAGGCTGCTGGGATGGGTCTGGTTCAATATGTTACAGTAGCTGGGTTTACATGCACTCTTTGTGTCTTTCCAAATGGAATATTTCCGGTTGACTGTTTCGGGTTACCTGTTTACATGGGATGTCACCTAATCAGGTTTGGTGTTTACATGCGCCATCGCACCTTATCGGAATTGATGTTAAACATGCACACAGTGTCTAGCTTATAACGTAACGCATCTCGCTAGCAAATAGTAAAACCAGCTTCTAGCTGTAGGTACGTCGGAGAGTGAGTCTATTTGTGTGACTGGTGGAGAAATGTCCGGCTCCAGATGAACAGAGAAGCAGAGGAAAATTTGCACACACAGAGAGACCCCTGGCTACCTTAACAGAGTATTGCCCCAGACACTGCTCCACGTCCCCCAGCTCTGCCAGCAGGTGCACGCACTAGCCAACGCCCGCCAGCAGAGCTCCGTGGCTGGTACTAACTCCCATTCACTTTGCAGTTGATTTGGCCAGACTTTGTACTGTTATTAATACATCCATTGTACAGTGGCTGTGCAGAATAGTTTATCACACAAAACGTAAGACCGGGCTTACGCAACCAGGAAGTAATTGGGTTTAACTGTTTACATGGTAGAATCATTTCAATTGGGTCAAGGAACGGGTTATACTACCTCTCTGCTTCATAATTAAATTTCAATTGGGTTGGCCATTTATCTTCCGATCGCATATTCTTTTAGGTTGGACTTTTAAACCTGATGATAATTGGAATAGTAAAGTCCATGTAAACACAGCTAGTGTGGCTGAGCCCGCACAGAGCGTTAGAGTGGGTATCAATCTCATATGAAGCTGTGTTAAGTTTAGTTTTAATCAAATGCATTTAAACAATTATCTATTAAATGTATTGCTGCTGAGTGAGCAACTTATGTGCCACAGAGACATTTCTGTGAGTTTTGTAACAAATTTAACAAGGATGGCTGGATTGTATTTTTGTTAGTAACAGAAATATGCAGTCCTCTCTGCTGACAGTGCACATCCATATATGTACATTTGCTATTCAAATTGGGAGGGGGCGGTGATGACGAGCCACCAGACACATCTGATGGTACAGACTATGATGGAGGGTGAACCTGTAAGGGGTAGGAGTATATGTGGCTGGGCTCTGGGCTCCTGCTCTTATCTGGATCCAGGGGCCGTCAGCAGCCAATATGTGCTGGGGCTCCATGTGAACAAACTGCAGTCTAGCTGGACTGCAGGGCACGGCGGTGTTGAGCTCTTCTTCATCATCCTCTGGCACCATGTGGTACAGCATGGATATCTTCCCCTCCAGCGATCCAGAGACCCCCTGGCTGAGGCGTGAGCAGTGCTCACAGCTGGACGGAGACATGCCTGGAGGTCTAATCAAGTTTCTGGTGGTTGGACATAGGTGACGTAAGGGTAAACTAATGTACTGTAGCAGGCCTAGTTGCAAGTGGAGCAGAGCAATGAGCTGCCTCTGAATCGGAGCCCACCGCCATGATATGGCTTCAGCAGAAAGCATTACGGGGAAACTTCCAGGGAGCAAAGCTTACCAACATGTTCCAAAAAACGGAGCCCGCTTGCTGTGCGGATCTGGCTCTGGTACACCAATATGTTGTTAGACTCTCTCTCTCCTGGTGGTTGGCGTTCTGCTGCACTGGCATGCCAGTTAGCCGACAGCTCCGTTAACAGTAATTCATCCACAGTGAGTCTGATTGTGCCAGTTTATGCATCTAAGGCTTGTAAAGGCCAAATCAGTCGGGTAAAACTCATAAAAAGATATCACTTTTCATCTGTCAGCCAGCACCCATTGTCAAAGTACTGTTACATTCTTAAAACTGCGTTGGCATGCAGGAAATGTACATATTGGGCCTTGCTCAAGGGGAGAACAGACTCCAGATTGTAGTTTGCAATTTGTTCCACAAGCCCTCCAGCCACACACCGTACACCAGGATGAAATTATGTGTGCATAAAACACATCCCAGAGCCTGTATTACACTGTAAATGTGAATAATTAATGAATTAATGAACCATCCAATTTTTGAGTCCTTTTCTCAAAAGATATGCTTATTTTTTTATTATCAGTAAACATGAGTCTTACATATGTCTTTATTATAACTTTATTATAGCTATAAATTATGTTTGAAAAGGTTACACCGTTTTTCACTATTTTTCATTTAGCTATGCAATTTGATGTAAATACTAAATACTGTACACCTTGTTGTAGACTTTTAGCATATATTATGTAAGAAGTGTTACTTTACAATAGACGCACCTCCACAATATCATAGGGATGAAGGCTTGATAGCCTGTCATTGAGAACACATGCATGTAATGTATACAGATGAAGCTAGACATTCAGTTCATTAGACATATCCAGCTCTAGTTATATATTCTAATTCCAATGTGTGCCTCCTGTGATCACAGAACATTGTGCTGTAATGTATTCCTTTACCTATAAAGCAGCGTTGACCTTCCAACCCACTACAGACACCAACACAGTAGCACTCAAGTGCAAAGGCAGTGAGCTCTTCCCCTCCCCAGAACACTAACACTGTAAAAGCAGACTACAACCCCCTATAATCCTGTGTGTGGATTCAGAGAGCTGCAGGGCTCCTACTGGTATGAACAGAGGAAGAGATCTTTCTGCCGCTCTCCTTTACGGCCTTTGTCCCGTCCTCTCTCTTTCAGCATGCTCTACCTCCGAGCAAACATTATCCTTGGCTGCCCGTTCCTCTGTGTGTGTGTGTGTGCGTGTGTCTGCATGTGCGTGCACAGTTCAAAGGCAGACCATATGGGGGTTGTAGCGGAGCAGTCAAAGACCCCCTGCCGTGGGTGTCAAACTAAAAAAATCTCTCTGAACTCGGAATTAACGGCATCATCGCCCTCTGCCTCTTCTGCCTTGGCCCACTCTGTGCTCCGCCGTTCCTTCTCTCCTCTGCTCTCCATGGCTTTTACCCTCCTGTTCTGTCCGTCATGTCCAGGCCTCTCCTTCTCTCCTCCCTCTTTCTCCATTCTTTTGTTATTCTGTTGGTTTCTCCTTGACATGTCCATTCCTTCCTTCTTCCCGTTGGTCGTGTGTGTCCGCCATACTTTACTACAGTACAGCGCTCCTGTATGCACTGCATACGTGCACACTATCGACTGGAGAATGAAAAGAAATGCCCTCCTCCATCCACCCCACCACATTTCCCCATTCCTCAGTCTCCACTCGTTCTCAGCTGTCAATCTCTCGCGTTCCCCCCTCAGAGTCCTTAATCAGCCTCTCAAGCCATACTCTCCCATTATGACTATGCTTTCAAAATGTTGTTACCTTGGTGATCCATCACCAGTCTCTCTCTCTCTCTCTCTCTCTCTCTCTCTCTCCCACCAAGACACAGAGAGGGAGAGAGCGAGAGAGAGTATGTTGACTAAAGCCTACTGAAGCCACACCCTTCACAAAAGAGACGAATATGAAACCGATTTAGTGACAAAGGGGACTGACACATGATGGAGCAATGGGCATGCAGAAATAGAACAGAATTATAAACTGTATGTGATGCACACACGCACACACACACACGCACGCCCCACTTCCCCCGATGCATCTTCTCAAACATTCCAATCCATCAAGAGGTAGGAGCCATGCTGGGTTGAACTGGGTTTGAAAATAGAAACGTAAAGTCACTCTCTGTGTGTGTGTGTGTGTGGGTGTGTGTGCGTGTGTACATGTTGATTATGATGATATGAGCAGGATGAACAGCTTTGTAATGCTAATGATTCTATGCTCATCTGACATATATAGTGGATTAATTGGTCTATAAGTCATACACACACACACACACACACACACACACACACGCTGTGTACATGCACCTATGGGCCCCTGCTGTCTATTGCTCATGAACCACTTGCTATGTCATACTAAAGTACTCTGCTAGAAATAAAAAATGTTTTAAATGGTGCAGTTTTTGTTAATCTTCCATTAATACATGTAGTTCTTCAGGCATAAGTACTTTAACACGGATTTAAAAACACTGAGTAAATATGGTAAGATCTTCTCTCAAGACTGACCAGATTAATAGGGCAAGGTGGAATGCAGTAACAGTAATTCAGATAGATGAGTTAATTGAGATATATATATATATCTGTTTTATTCATTTTTTATACTAATTTTTTTTAAATAATGAGACATAAAGAAGCTGTTCCCTTACAGCAACACTAATATGTTGCTAATGGCTCAGTTAGACACATTTGCTGCTATTTATTTCTGACTGCTATTATCCGTATATAAAATGTGTCACCCTACTGCCTAATCATGAAAGCTTTCTTCTTTATTGATAATAAACTGCATTGATACAAGCACCACTTTACAGCTCATGTTCTCTATTCACTGTTTATACTTTTTTAAACAGACAAATAGACTGCGATGAAGATAATCTTGTATGATTTGTAGCACTCACTCTACAATGGAATAGCCTGGCCCAACGGTGGGATCCTCACGGCAGCAGTTCTCACACTATGGGTTAATCGCAATGTCACCACTCAAGTTTCAGACATGAATGGCTCACAATGTCTGTGTTCACAACATGCTGACAAAAAAACAGTGTGCAGCTTTGCTGGTCTGCACGGTTTTTGTGCGACCGATGAAAAGAGAAGCTGTTGAAGCACACTAAAATGGTTGGGGAGACGTGGACAGTCAATTATATGACTACAATTGTTAGCAGGAGCTGTTGAACAGACAGAAGGCTGCTGCTGCCACAGTTCAACCATTGTTGTTTCCATAGGCTAGGTACAACTACTCCTCCATTCTGCTCGTCAGCTGTCAATAACAGGATGTCATTGAATTGGACTCAACAACAGTTACAATACACAATACACAACTGCATTGACTCTCAACAGTGCACTGCTCACACTACACAATGCACGACTGCATTGACTCAACAATACACTACACAATGCTCGGATATGTCAGAAATTCACATAACCTTACATGAAATGACACAGAGTCAACTGTGAAACGCTGAAGGCTCGTCGCTGACAGCCACAATGTGCTAACATATAATCTCTAACAAACTGGCTGGAATATGTACAGTACTACCACCACTGGGAGGGCCCCATGTCGTTTAAGTCCAATCTATTTTTATATAGTTCCAACATGTTCGCGGCAGTGATTAGTGAAGTATAATTAGACCTGAAGGGTGTTCAAACTTTTATCTGGTGAGATAAGTAGACTCGAGACATGATGCATGACTGAAAAGTTAGACCAGTCTCTGAAAGCAGACTGCTGTGGTGGCAGTAAGCCCACTAAAGCTCTGCGTCTTGCACTCGTTTTCTCTGACATGCACCTTGTAGCTACAGTAATGCTACAACGTTGCTATAGAAAAGATACATGCTTTACCTATTTCTTGGAATGGTTCGCCTGGCTAATGTTCTCTGTGGTAGGTCTGTCAAGATTACAGTAGTTCATTTATTAAGAAAAGCCATTCCACATTTCAAATGGCTTCATAAATCCACAAAGGGGGACTACCCACAACCTTAAAAGGAGTTGTAGGTAGGATTTTGGAGCTGCAAAAGTAGCTCTAAAACCAAAACTAACATTTTAGTAAGCACCTATAAAGGTAATATCATGGTAATAATCAAGTGACATTAAAGAAATTATAACAGACTCGTTCAATGTGGGAATTTATATAATGGTGTTCCATCAATAACACAATTATTGTACTATTAACACTATGTCTCTATTTATTGACACCCGGCCAACATTAAAGTGCATATGCACATTTAAAACCTAAATTAAACATGTCACCACGGATAATGATGCATTCAAATGTTACATAACTTTGAAGTCTTATTTTGTGGAAAAGGTGAGAACTGTCAGGGCAAGCATCGTGCCTTCAAATAGCCTCCTTATAATCACCCATTCAAGAACACCAATTCTGGAAAAAAAAACACCATCAACCTACACAATCCCATTAACATAGTGGAAAAGATGTTTTCTCTTTTGAAAAATATTAATTATATTGGCCTGTGCTTGCTCTCCATTATAAATTAATCTCTTATAAAGGGTCATATACCTAGCTTTTAGCATGCTGTGGTTCAACAAGCATATTATAGTATAGTAAATATTTTATTTCTAAATTGCCATTTATCTCTAAAATCTTAAAAGGTTGTGTCAATGCAGCTATATGCCGTTTTGGAGGCTCAAAACATTCTTGATAAGTTTCAGTCTGGTTTTCAAAGGTTGAATTCCACTGAAACTTTATTGTCTCAAATTGTATATTGATGACCCGCTGATGCACCGCAGGCAAATATTCTGTGCTTGTCCTGTTCGATCTCATTGCGGCATTTGATACGGTAGATCACTGCACTCTGATTGATAGACTAAACAAATGTGTGGAAGTTTCTGGATCAGCTCTGGATTGGTTTTTCTCCTATCTCTATGACAGGAGTTCCTCTGTGTCGGTAGACACTTTTATGTCAGACCCTGCCCCTCTGTTCATGTGGTGTGCCCCAAGGTTCTGCATTGGGCCCTCTACTGTTCAGCCTGTATATGCGTCATCTTGGGAAGATTATTATTAGTTTTAAAGATATCAATTACCACTGCTATGCAGATGACATCCAATAATACATTATTTTAACTTTGACTGGCCTGTCACTTTTGCAGAGTGGCTTAATGTTTAATAACAAATGGATGGCTGACAACTTTTTGCAATTTCATACTGATGGTAAAGGTGATGATCAATGAAATGGAAAGTATTTCTCCTAAAATTAGGCAGGCTTTTGGGTTTTTATCTACCTCAGATTACAGTAAATATTTTTGACAAATTTGGTTTTAACAGTCATGTAGTTTCTAAGGAGATGGAGATGCCTTTTCATGCTTTTATTTATTCACACTTGTATTGTTACAATGCACTGTATACTTACGTCTGAATAAGTCATCCCTAGATCTGCAAATTGTACAGAATGCAGCGGCAAGGCTTCTGACGAGGACTAACTGGAGATCACATATCATCCCTGTGCCTGAGGCATTACACTGGCTTCCTATTTGTTTTAGAGTCCATAGTATTAGTTATCACATACAGAGCATTGCATTGGTGCTGTTGGTTAGTATATTAATATTATTGTAAAGAACTTTGTGCTATATAAATAAACTGTGCTTACTTACTCACTAAGAGAAAATGCAGTAAAAATGCTGAAATGAAGAAATAAATTAAATATTGCAATTGAATAAGATCATCACCATATACGTAAAACATCAAAATATGTTTGTTGCTAAGTGTTAAGTGTTTCAATGCCAATTTTAAATATATGAGAATTTATTTAAATAATTATAATAATTATGATTTTTTTTTTTATTTCAATGCCAAACTTAGTCTTTGGTTTGGTTCCATAGTTGTCCATATATAATAGAACAGGAACACCCATTACTGTCACATCACTAGGTTTGAAGATAATTCTGGAAACATTGTCAGGAAGTCAGATAGTTTAATTTCAAAGTAGCTAGGACCTAGTTCCTTGCATTCAACTTCATGAATTGAGCCTCGGGAATTAATAAAGTTTTTTATAATTGAATTGTATGCTAAGTGTGGGTCTAAATCGTTGTTTTTTATATATAACTCAAGAGTGGTATTTTGGTGGTGGATTTATGGGTTGCTGCTGCATGTGTAGATTATGAAGATACTTGTTTTGCCATAAGCATAACATGGCAATTATCATATTTTTGCGTGAAACAGTGCAGTGGTATGGTCTTACTGCTTTTCCTTATCCACCCAATTATCAAAGTAAGCAAAATTATGCATTTGGCCTGCCTGCGCACTTTCATAAGGTACATGTAATTGTAATTTATCATTGCACTTCACAGTAAAACCTAAGATATTCTATATACATCTGCATATTTGTTCACTTCTTAAATGCAAATACATTTGTCCACCCAACTTCTTTAACCTGCTCAATATTTCCTATTGAGGTTGTGGTGCCCTGGTTGACTCCCGACCTAAGGGAATACACCCTCAGCAAAGCCTGGTGTGAGAAGGATGCTATGTTCCCGCCAGGTGTCTCAATCAGTGGAGAAACCCCAGGTGTGGCATATTAGCCAATCAATCAGCAACCTGGACTGGGAATAAAAGGACCCAGGAGCAGATGATCAGGAGAGAGCAAGTGGGGAGGCAGGAAGGCTTCGCTCCCCATCTACAGGTGAGACGCAGTGTGCGATAAGTGGTGAGATAGAACTGATCATTGGGATTCAGACTTTAGGACTGGCTGTGTGGACGTTTACCTTGTGGATTTCCCTTACCTAACTGTCTGTTTGTCTCACAGTGACCTTGGAACGTCGACTATCCTCCCGGATTAAGGAAATACTGACTGACCACCAAAATGAGCGGTGTCACTCTGAAATAATACCCATTAAGCATACCTCTTGCCTCTGGGTTTTATTCTTCGCCACACGGGAGACCACATAGTACTGTAGGTTCATCACCTACTAATTGTTTGTGTCTCATCCACAGTAACAACAGGCAAATGTCATGTGATAATGAATAAATGCTAAACCATCTAGATAAATTCCATACATGATTTAATATACAGAAGCATTTTGTTATTTTCGCGTATACATTTCGCTTATACGGTATACAACATGTTACATGTACATCTTAATTATTACTCATTTTCTAGTTAACAATGATTGGTTGAGCAGAGAAGCAAAAGAACACTGACAGAAAGTTTCTCAATACAAACCTTTATATGAGCCTTAAAAACTCATCAAGGTCACAAGGCATCTTGGAGGGGGGTTTGCAAAGACCAGGGATGAGGGCATGACACAATGGACTGAGGTGAACCAAGTTCTAGTTACAAATAAAAACTATTTAGAGTAGCCTGGATGTATTATAAGAACTGGATGCAGCACACACTAATGTGGATCATTTGTTCCACAGAAAGCTGCTCAGCCAGCGCATACAGTATGACCATCTGCCTTCCATCCGCTTCTGTTTGGATTCTGAATATGTGCATTAGTGTCTTCTGTTCCAAGCATGCATCCACAAACCACTACACTTCTAAAAATAACATCAAACTCTCTAACATTGCATTGCATAATATGTCAGCAAGTAACATTTAAAATGCCAATCAAAGTCCTTTTGGGCAACACAGGTGTTTTGGGCTGCAATACTATTGTTGGCCACTATAACAGTTATGGACCAAGTCCAACTCCTGGGGGCTTGGTGGGTACCCTATTTGTGCATGCTACTGCTAAAAGTGACACTGCCCCCTAGTGCACGATATATTGTTACGTGTGGTGGGTGTGGCGAAGGCTCAGCAAACATGGCAGAGACAGACAACAAAGGTGCATCTCACTGGAAGCTCAAGTCGGCCTTCAGTCAGCATTTAGAAATGTGCCGGATGCTGAGAAATGGTGACAGCATTAATCGCATGAGACATGACAGCCTTCGTAAAGCCAATCGCAGCTGGGCGAGAAGAGTCACCGCCATGACTGTAAAGATGTTGTGTCCATTTTCACATCTCAGCCGTCAGTTTATGTATCTCTTTGTAATAAATACAAATACCTTGCACGCTGCATTATACTCATCAAATAACACACACGCACACAGTCTCCCATATCCCTGCTCTATATCTGGGAGTTGTCACAGTAAATTACCTGCATGTCAAAATTGGAACAGATAAATTGTCAAAAGAGCACAGCAAATTGACTCGGTCAAGGCTGTTGATCTTATTGTTGTATCACACATAGAGGAGGCACGCATCCAGACAGTCAGGTTCCCTCAGACTGCTACACTTACACAATGGCTACCAGCTTATATTCACAAACACAAAAGACAGGAGCACTGGTTGAAATAACACTTTATAGGAAATTGGTGTTAAATGCATTGTCAAATTGACCAAATCCTAAGTAAAAACTAAAGTCAAGTTAAGGGCATTTCCTTGGTGGCTCTTGACATGTAAATGTAAGGGATATTACGAAACCTTGTTTTCAGGATTTAAAGGGTGAGACCCTTAGTCTCCTGCAGTATAATGCCCAGGTTGGAAATACAATCTGTTTAAATGTTGTGTTATAATGTGGTTTAGCAACAATTAGGAATGAAAAGTAATTTAAGTTAAGCATTGAAATAAACTTAACCTTTAGTAAATAACTGAGCTAAAAGAGCATTTCATCTTTAGGGATTGAGAGAGCATCACACACATAAATAAATAACATGAATTATATGTAACTGTAAAAATGCTGTGTTTGAATAACTCCTTAGTTTAGCTTGAACGGCCTCAAAATGTCGCCATTATTCATTTGCATTTATTTGCGCTGTGCGTCTGATGTCGGACAACGTAAAACCTCAAAGGAAATGATGATAGTACACTGCAAAAAAAGCATAGTCTGGCCTAAAAACAAGTTCCAATGCATCACATTCCTCCTTAGGGGAAACAGAAAAACAGATATATGTATAAACAAGTCCCTCAAAATCTTGATTTTGCTCTCCAAACTAATTTGTTGAGTCAGACTCTGCCGTTCCTAAGAGCAGTTCACACTACTGTAGCACCTTGGGAATGACATATTCAGAGGTTTCCTCTGCTGCAGATGGTATGCTACTTCAAAATGTTCAATATCTTGAATCTCTATGAAGCTTTAAAACAAGTGGAAGCCCTGTAACCCACATCTCTCAAACTTATACTGCAATAGTATAATATTTCTAATAAAGCAGAAGCACCATGAAAACATTATTATATTCATACAGAAAAAATAAATTGACTGTGCCTCAGTAGCTTTTTGGCTAAACTTCTACGGTGTTGGTAATGTAAGATCAGAAGAGAATAAGGGAATGTTTTGCTGAATGCTTGCAACGTGAAAATTGATCAATAGTTATGCCTCTTTCCAGGAACTAACTGCTATTATAAAAAATGTGAGACAAAATGTGAAATCATTGTCACCCACTTACACGCATTAACTGTTACAAATATACATAGCATATGAGAAAATAGCAGTTATAAATAGAAAAATACATTTGGCTGTTACTTTATATTATGTATTGGCATAACACAGTGCTATTGATGGTTGCATGTCATTTCAATAAATAATTCAGAGAAAAAAATATATACTGCCTTAAAAACTAAAATAATCACTTTCCCCAATACAAATACTATACCTAACTTCACCCCAAGTGCTGTTCTTTCAAAGAAAACTTCTGGATTACATAGCGTGCTTCTCCATAAGCGGTGACTTGGGTAATTTAATAAAGACCTTTTCTATGTCTCCACAGAGACATAGCAGGTAATTACGCCCACATGCCTGCATGCACGTTATTATGGGATAGCAAATTGATCTGAGAGTGCCCAGTGGTTGCCGCTGGAGACAGATGGCCACCGCCGAGCGCCTGTCTCCAGTGGCCGTGGAAACGAGTGCAAGAGTGGGAGAATTAACAAGGTGCCCGTTAACGAGCCCCGCTTTATTAAAGGGCTACTATGGCTAATTTAGTCATTAATCTAATAGCAAGATTAAGGTGAGAGAAAACTTTCTCTCCAAAACGTCTGACCCTTTTTTTAAAAGGCCGCATTTTTGGTTTGTTTCAATCTGTGAGTAAATGCGCTCAGTCAATTGTTTGTCCGTTTTGTGGCAAAGACAATGAAAACAGTATTAGCATTAGCAAGAGAGGGAGCGGAACCAAGCTGCAACCTCTTAAACCCTTCATTTAAAACCCTGGTGTGTTTTTAAGTTCTTTCATTATTAAGACAAGGTGTGTGTTTGTGTGTGTGTGTGTGTGTGTGTGTGTGTGTGTGTGCGTGCGTGCGCGTGTGTAGTTTCATTATTAGTGAAGGGGCTGGAGAAGCAGAGAGCGAGAATTGTCCAAAGACTTTTAATTGGATTGCCAAAGTGGTTTCTTAATTGAGTTCCGTATTGTTCCGTATTGTTGTTAATATAAAAGTGTACATCTTTATGTTGCAATGTGCACACAAACACACACGCACACGCAGACTTAAATTGAACCCATGGGGTCAGGGCTAGCAAAAGAAAATGGGATGCTATGCGTTGATCTGCGGACCCTTTAGCAAAAATTCAATTTAGACACGTTTAGATTGACTGGTTAATTTCTAACAGCTTACCTATAATAGCTTTCCTTACTGTCGCCTTAATTAAGTTTGCACGGGGATCGACACTCTTTAAAACCTGTTATCACACATTTCCCCTGTGGTCAAAAAAATGAAATAGTGTTAAAAGAATACTAAAACAACGTGAGAAGGGGACAATTAAACCTTGTATCCTTGCTTTTAATTGATAGGCTCTTGTCAACAGACAATCAAGCCATGGAAGCTGGCACATGACTCATTAAAAGTACTGTACAGTCAGCTGTCCTGGAGAAAGGTTGATGGTATTTAAACTTGAAATACATCTAAATTCAATGCTGCAATGACGGGTGCTCCCTCAGAAACTTTGCACCCCAAATTAGGCACACACATTTCCAAGGTTATTTTTTAAGCATGCACAGTGGACAAACAACTAGCAGACTGTCAGTATATATTCAATGAAAAATGTATTACAGTATCTTTGATTAGCTGACTCCACCATTAACCTACTGTAACTCAAAAGCACAGCAAATAACTACACCAGTGCTAATGAAATACTACACACAGTCATACAGCTAGATGCCAGAACCAATTGTATGAAGGCTATCCTCTTCTCTGTCTTTCCAAGTAACATGCTGACCACATGTTAAGCCGTTTAGACGTTTAGGGATACATTTATACATCTTCCTATGCTGTGATACCAGTGTTTCCTTTCATTGCAAACACATGCAGGTAGGCACAACTAACTATTTAAGGACACTGGATACTTATCAGTGTTTGTTTCTGACATGTCAATCTTTTCCAAACTATTTAACACACCAATATATGTTTTGTATTACTGAATTCAAAATAATCACAGTCAGGCCAGTGCACAATTAACCTGACATGCCAGAGGAATTGTTGTCACAAGTCCATCTGGGGAGCTGTACATTGAAACTGTTTGTGAATGGCTGTACTTTCAAAAAAATACTTGGCAGTTGATTGGATGAACCATCTGGTCGTTTTTGCTGTCGGCACCATGGTCGGCACACCTAAACCACGCCCGTATAGCTATAAACACAAGCTGATTGGAAAACCAGGCCCATATAGCTATAAACACGACACTGATTAGAAAGTTCAATTGCTACACATTAAAAATGAGAGGGGATATTATAAATTAAGGTGAATATATAGCAGTGCCCCTGGAACAGGTAAGCCCATTCAAGTGGTGTTGATACCTCCTTCCAAAAGGCAAGGCTTCAGACATGAAGTTTTTTTTTTTATGGTTATTTAGACAATACACATTAATTAATTAGCACTGACAGAGGTCAGAAAATTGTGTGAGATTTTGCAGAACTGGCTAATTTTCATCTCCAGTCTATATTCAGTCTCCAGTTGAGATGGTATAGATCAAATGGATAGGGTAATATAGCCATTTAACTTAAGTTTTCGATTCAAAAAAGAAATGATAATATATTTCTTCATCTAAAACAGCTTAAACACATGTGCAAAACAATACAATACATACTTTTTCTAAATTATTAAGCCACCACAATCAACATTTAACAGCAGCGCAGATCAGGTATATTTAACTGTCTCCTGTTTTCCTATGCTGTTTTATACTCACGCAGGCATAGGATGCCATTTTGTAATTCTGCTAGACAGACAAATAAATGCCGGGGTTCCTCTCTGGGAAGCAGGGGGATCATTTATGAAAGAGTGAGGGTGTTAGCAGTCATGAGTCACCCTGACTGCGAACACACCCACTCTATCTTAAATTATCTCTTCAACCTGTCCTATTGTGAAGACTTGATGACATTATTTGTGTTCTTTATTTGAGTCTGCTAACTTAACCAGATCTACATTACATATGATAGATGATGTCGTGATTCACTTAATCTGCACACTAACTTAACCGGCATTATGGGTAATATGATGGGGAATATTGCTTTGTAAGTACCAGGCTCTTTTGTAGTTAAGTGAAGTGAAGGCCAAATTACAGTATGAACAGACATGGAGATGTGACTTGCTAGTAATGTACTGTAGGCCTACATATTGGATGTACTAAGGGGGGGAAATTAAGGAAATAAACAATTTAGTAACAGTGTATTGTATCTATTACTTCCGAATTATTTGAATAATCACCTTCATAGCATTGTTTACTTTTTGTGTAAACCAAGAAAACCCAGTACTGTTTGATTTTTATTTTACTTTTTTATATTTAAATCACATGATCAAAAATCTATCATATAGAATAGTATACACCTTACTGTTCACTTGCTGTGTTCTGGGTTAATAGTGTTGCTTAAAATAAATAACATAACTGTCAGGGCTTTAATATTAAACTTGTAATATTAATCCAGTGAGTTGCTAATGTAGCTGACAAGAAGTTATACTTTTATTAGCCTACATTTCATCTAAAAATGTTGTTGTCCTGTGGTGTAGAGACCTACTTTAAAATGAGTTGTGAAGAAGGCTTTTGGGAGAGCTTACACTTGTTTTCCAATACCACATACAACATATTTTAATAAACAGTGTTATTTTGATAGCGAGTTATTTCAGGTAAAATAAAAAATATTAGTAAACATTTTACACGATTATGGCCATTATAAATAAGCAATGCATTTTCTTATAGACGTTTGATATAGTCAGCCAAAAAATGTAAACTTAAAGTTTTCTGAACAGTTTAGTAAGTTTAACAAAGAGGTTTTCAATGAATGAGTACATGTCTACATAAATGCACTTAATACAGTTTGTAGGTTATGTAAATTGGAACAAATAGTATATTTTGCTGTACACAAATGTACGGGCCCTATGAAAAGGCTCAAAGACCAGAACATGGTTTCCAAAGTTATATATATATA